>JAFMOC010000009.1:3382500-3682500 GCA_019802505.1 Corydoras sp. C115 | reverse complement strand
TTTTACCTAATTAATTATAAGTACTATCAATATTAATACCACAAATTATACTATAAATTATTTTATATCATTATATAATTATGGTGGTGTAGTGGTTAGCATTTTGGCCTCTCAGAGTTGGAGATCCATGTTCTCGTGTACGCATGGGTTTCCTCTGGGTTCTCCGGTTTCCTCCCACAGTCCAAACCCATGCATTTAAAGAGAATTGGCTGCTCCAAATCTGCTTAGAACCCAAAACGTCTCCCCTGAATGGGCATGGTGAATCCCCTCGACCCCAGCATAGGATTAAGTGGAAGGTAATGGATGGATGAATAATTATACTATATATTATTATAACTTATATTCTCCAGCATTATATACTTGTGTTGTTTTTTGTAACCGTAGAACCGTATAACCTGTTTAGGCCCTTTGGTCGCGGATGTAGCCTTCAGTACTGAGAGACAAACCTGATTTTGAAAAATACATACATAATAAATAAATTCCGCGCAGTCGGTAAATCGAGCCGACGCTGTCACGCCGTATCGGTGCGGCACATCAGAACACTTTTTCCGTTTTCTGATAAAACAGCGAAATCAAACTCGGCCTGCGTAGGGATCTTACACTTCTGAACCCTGAAGAGAGTTGACGGTGGAGTCAATCCGACGTGAAGGTGGTGGAATAAAGACATGTTTTCTATCTCTTAGCGCTTTTCTTGACTTTCGGGGGGTGGGGGGGTGGGACAGCCATGATGAATTATTAAACAAGCTCAATATTGAATAACTGCACTCAGGTTTCCTGGACGTGTGCTGCTTTAGGAATAGATATGGAGCACCAACGCACCGTCGTGGCTCCAGGCCGGAAGTCTCTCTCTCTCTCTCTCTCTCTCTCTCTCTCTCTCTCTCTCTCTATATATATATATATATATATATAAATATATATATATAATGTCTATATATCACAAGGTCAGCGAAGCTCCTCGCTTTGCTCTACATGGACAGAGTGACATATCATTTTCAACCCGGGAAATCACACCGCCTGCATTCCGACATACTGAACCACGGGGTCCGTGCCGGGGGAGATAGTCATGCAGATGACAGCTCATTGACGTTCCAATTTTTGACTCTGAAGGTGTCGATGAATCGAACATCTCTGGAGAGCCACGGAGACGGCAAAATGATAAAAAACTATCTAACACCAATCAGCTCTGTGCCAATATGCATATGCATCAAAAATACACTTCATGGCATCCCAGCAGGTTGATATGTTCGGCGTAACGTTGAGTTTATTCCATCACCTCTCATCTAATAACGCACATTATAAGCTTCTTGTATTTTAGCATTGTTCAGTAGCTATCAGTAGCTTTGATTTAGAGCATCAATGTGAAAAGTATGCGATAAAGCTCATGTACCAATTCTCTTAATTCTTAATCAGTGTGTTTTCGGCATAACGTACAATAAACCAATCGGCGTGCACTTGCTGGTCCCTTGCTGGTCCCGTGCACTTGCTTGGTCTGACTTTGGCGGATTGCTATTTCAACTTCCTTAACACATCTCATTTTGAGATAGATTGCTATTATCAGGGTAGCTATATTCACAAGCCACGTTGCTATTTAAACAATGCAGATGGAAAGCATGACATCACAAAATGTGACCTTTCATGTTATATTTTGTATATTTCCCAACAATAAGAACTTTTCAAAGACGCCAAACTTTGGCCAAAAGTTTGCGGTCCCGTGTATTTGCTTAAAATGTTAATGCTAATAGGTATTCCCTGAAATAATTCAAGGGTTTTCCGCATACTTATGGAGATGTAATCATGGCGATCTGTCGCCTACAAAGCCCAGTGGCCTGTCATCGTAATCAGCGAGCGACGCCGCTGATGCTCCGACGGCGGGGAGCTAATTGTGTTGTTTGCTTTTATCTCCGCAGATGCTTCACCGAATGCCATTACGGCATGTTTGTGCTATCGGTGCACGCGTGCGGGTTCTGATAGCGGCTCGTTTAGGTCCGCAGTCGAAGTCATTAGCGCGTTGATTGAACAATAATCGCGAAAGGTTAGCGGATCATTTATCGGTTGGGCCGCTGTTCAAATTAAAAATCAATAAGGCTCATATTTGCCTCCCGCCGCACCAGGGACCAATTCACGCCCACGTGGTTTTAAAGTCAGTCCAATAACGTCGGCTAACGTTAGGCTGTGATTTATGCCCATGAAGGCGTGCGGTAATGAAGTTAGCCCATATGTGTGGTCATAAATTGAGATCTGTAATGTCCTCGGTGGAAAATGAGTAATGGTCCATCGAAACGCGACCAAAGAACGACGAACAAACAGGGCAGCCACGCGAGAAACAGCAGCACTGCTGGCAATATGGAAACGCCAAACCGCGCACATTGCACCGGCCGATTCATCATCCTGTGAGCCGGCTAAGAAACCGGAGTTTTTCTCCCCTGGGCTAAAACAGCGGGACGGCGTCGGGGTCAAAGAGCACACCCCGAGCCGAGGCGATAATGCGCCCTCCCACGAATCGCAGACCAGCGCTGCATCAGGCCTGGGAGAACCTTTAGACCCATAAGACGACGGCTTCCTGTACTCAATATACCTGGCATAGGAAACCGGTCACGCACGGGCTACTGTGTCTCCGTCAAGCATAAGAACCGGTTCCACCGCTGACTCCGGAACAGGTGATTTATGGGAATGGATGCAGCCTTTGCATTTGGATTTTTTTTTTTTTTTTTTTTTTTTTGCAGGATGCTGGATGGAAATCATTAGCACGTTCGCCTCTCAGCGCTAAGGATTCCCAGTTCGAATGCCTGGGTGTTCGAATCTGGTTTGAGTTTGCATGTTCTCCCCGTGTCTATGTGGGTTTCCTCTTCGTTCTCCGGTTTCCTCCCACAGTCTAAAAACATTCAAGGTCAATTAAATTCTCCAAATTGCCCCATATAGAGTGTGTTTGTGTGAGTGAGTGTGTGCCCAGTAATAGATTGCCCCCCTGTCCTGGGTATATCTGCCCAGCGCCCAAGACGTTCTCCCCTGGATGTGCATGGGGAACCCCCCGCGACCCTAGTAGAGGATAAAGCAGAAGATAATGGATGAATGGATGGAAATCAGGAATATGGCCAGAACTATAGCACATTCTGAAGCTTCCTTCCTCCAGACCACGGCTCCTGCCCCACCCTCTGCCCCGGGTTTCCGATCGTCTGTTTACTCAGTGAGCAGCGTTGTTGTAGCTCCTGCAGATCGCGCAACTTGACATGTAAATGCTTCGGGCAGTGGAAAAGGGCCTTGGCTAATTAGGCTGGAGCTTACACAGTAAACCCTCCTTTGTACCACACGCTCGGTGGTGGAGAGGGCCATGGACGTCTGGATGTCTTCATCTGTCAAGATGGAAATGTAGAAATCCCTGTAGACCAAACGCCCTTGGGAAGGAGCAGTTGGGAAACCTGGATGATTGGTGTGCAGACAGGTTAACTACGTCCAAAGCTGTAATGAGTGGAGGGACTTAAAGGAGTTAAGAAGTGGTTTTATATACAGATATTCGGGCCTGGACCTTATTAAAGGAGAGGCACATTGCAGGGACTTCAGGTTACATCATTTTGCAGATGCTTTTATCCACAGGGACTTAAAAAAAAAAAAAAAAAAAAGCCGACTTGATGGTTGGAGTCAGAGCGCAGGATCAGCCATGACGCAGCATCCCCAAAACAATGAGCGTTAAGAGCCTTTCATTCGGCAAATTTGCTGAAATAGGGGGTTTAAACCCCCAGCTTTCAGACTAATAGCCAAACACTAATTACTGAGCTCCCTCACTCGTCTAGACTAAAGATTTGTGTAGTTTTGTCATGTTTAACGATCAGCAGGTTATTAAAACACATCATTATCTTCACTAATGCATTAATTGCTTTATTCTTTATCCAACTGTTTGGTTCTGGTTCTGATCTGCATATTCAGCACAGATGCCCTTCGTGATGATATGTACACCCCTTAGGACAGTTCGGCATTGGTGCTTGACCTCGGAAACCTCAGGCACAGGGAGGACATGCCTACAGTGTCTTGCAAGGTTTTTTTTTTCTTCTAGGAACTCCCTATTCTTGCCTCTTCCAAAGCTGCTGAGAGGTTACCCGGAGTCTCCAGGTGTCCATGGGGGTGTACATGTCCCTCGTAGTGTCCCAAACCTGGATTAATAAAGGGGTTGAGTCAGGAAGTGCATCTGGCACGGTGGCTTAGTGGTCAGCCTCTCTGCGCTAGAGATTCCTGGTTCGAATCCTTTTTTGGGTGGAGTTTCCAGGTTTTCCCCCTGTCCGCGTGGGTTTCAGACAAAAACATGAGTCAAAGTCAATCGAATTCTGCAAATTGCCCCATATAGAGTATGTTTGTGAGTGAGTGTGTGCCCAGCGATAGATTGGAGCCCTATCCTGGGTGTTTCTGCCCAGCACCTGAAACGTTCTCCCCCTACTACTACCCTAGTAGAGGATAAAGCGGAAGATAATGGATGGATCAGTAAATCTCAGACTCTTTATTGTTCTAGCTGTTAGGGAAGCATGTATCCTGACCAGACAGATCAATGTTATACATAACATAGAGGAACAGATGGAACACAGTCTGTAGTTGTAGAACTGGGACTGAATGCCGTGATGTGTACCTAATAAAGTGGCCGGTAAGTGTGGGGATCGCAGCAACAAATTCGAGTCAGGTGCAAAAATGCACGTTAGCCAGCATTCAGCGGCCCGTTGGCAACCCTGCGCCCTCCACATGTTGTCTGGGTGCAGCATTACCGAACTAAAAAAAGACCCAAAATTGCCTGGGAGTGCTTCCCAAAAAACCCGCCGTCTCCCTCGCGCTCCCACCGCTGCTTCTGGTGGCTATTAAATCCCTGGGTGGTTTTTTTTTTTCTCTCTCTCTCTCTTTCCCTCGAGGGCCCTCGGAGGCTCCACCTTGGCTGCAGAAAGGGCTCAGGACGAGGCTGCTGGTTCTCCCCTCTTATTACCTTCCCAGCTAGGAGCACTTAGGAGCACAACACTGTTCCATTCATGAGCCTCAAGTCCCGTGAACCGCTCGTCCTCCGTCGGCGAGTTGTAAGCGAGCCAGCAGGTAAGGTTAAAGGAGAAAAGAGAAGTACAAGGCGAAGAGAAATTGTCCTGGAGTGGAGTATCTGGAAAAAAAAAAAAAGAAGAAAAAAGAGAAGAGCTCGACGTGCCTTTGCTTGCTGATGAGAAAAACGATGTCCAAGTCGCACGACCGCCGGCGAATAAACGCAGAGTAAATATGCAGATTGAAAGCAGCATGCACAGGCAGAGTGTTCCGTGTGCCGTCGACACCCTTAAACCGTCAGATGCATCGCCTGAGTGGGTTCCACCATCGCTCGCTGACTCGCTGCAAAACACGTCGAAAGAAAACTCCATTTAAGACAAACTACAACTCCCTCTCAGCGCTGGGGATTCCCGGTTCGAATCCCAATCTGGGTGGAGTTTGCATGTTCTCCCTGTGTCCACGTGGGTTTCCTCCAGGTCCTCTGGTTTCCTTCCACAGTCCAAAAACATGGATCAAGGTCAAATGAGTTCTCCAAATTGCCATGGGATAGTGGTTAAGGAACCAGCCTAGCGACCTGAAGGCCCCCGGTTCGATTGCTCCCTGGGCGCCGTATACAGGGCTGCCCACCACTCCGGGAACTTGTGGGTTAAATATTGAAAACGCACTGTAGGCAAAATAAATTAGTTTATCACTTTATCTTCTGCTTAATCCAATACTAGGGTCATGGGGGGGTTCTTACCCATCCAGGGGAGAAGGTTCTCGGGCGCTGGGCAGGGTGCCTATCCATCACTGTGCACACACTCTCTCACACAGACACATACACACACTACATACGGGCAATTTAGAGCAGCCAATTTACCTTGAATCCAACTTTTTGGACTGTGGGAGGAACCCACATAGACAAGGGGAGAACATGGGAACCACTTCTAACCACTACACCTCTGCTTTTGGAAGGTTTGTGGGGAGCGTGTTGTGATGTCATCACCGTTGTTCAGGTGATTATCCTGTTTCCTCATTGTCTTCAGGAAGACGGATCGTTTCCCCTTTAATTGTCTAAAAGGTCTCTATCAGAGGTGGACTCTGAGGCAGGACTAATTAGAACCTTCATATGTTCTGGTTTTCTCTTTTATCCCCATCTTGATACCTGCTCCCAAACGTTTTTAGCATTAGCCGCGGGTTGCGTGGCTGATTCGTGGCTGAGTTAAACGTTTACAGAAGATGAATGGGCTTCATAAAAAAACCTTGCTGAAGCTCTTAGGAAGCCCGTTAATAGCTGCTAATGTTACCTAAGTAGCTTAAAGCCGTGTCACCAATAAGATCCAGCGCCGCCGTGTCTCTGAATTCGAATTGACAGGATATGATGTAATAACACTTACTGCTGGCTGCTTCCTGTATACTCACTCACCCTGTATACGGGGGTTGGTTTGGTCGGTGTGGTAGACCGAGGCAAGACCCGAACCTGGAATCGAGAGAGAGATCAGAGGGGTCTTCCTGCCTCCAACGGCGAACCTACAGGTTCCTGACATCGGTTCTCCACCGTACATCCATCTGAGGGTAACGCCCGGATCACCTGTTTCCATTAGGAGGCACATCAGAGGTTCATTAAGCTCATTAAGCTGCATGACCTTATGCACCGGGCGGCATGGTGGTTTAGTGGTTAGCACGTTCGCCTCTCTGCGTTAGGGATTCAGGATTCGAATCCCAATCTGGGTGGAGATTACATGTTCTCCCCGTGTCCGCATGGGTTTCCTCTGGGTTCTCCGGTTTCCTTCCACAGTCCAAAAACATGGATCAAGGTCAACAGAAATCTCTAAATTGTGCCATATAGAGTGTGTTTGTGTGGGAGAGTGTATGGCCAGCGATAGATTGGCACCCTGTCCTAGGTGTATCTGCCCAGCTCCTGAAACGTTCTCCCCTGGATGGGCATGGGGAACCCCCCCCCCCTGCGACCCTAGTAGAGGATAAAGCGGAAGATAATGGATAGATGAATGGACCTTCTGCACCACATAGATAAACCTCCATCCCTCTTCCTCTCCTCCTCCTCTTACCTGGTGGCTCCATCCTCAGCATCTCTCCTGTCTCCATCACCTCTATCATATCTCCCTAATTCCATTTCCAGTATGTCCTATCCCATCCATCCCTCTAATGATCTCATTCATGCCAATGAGCATCACAGCATCTTCATCTGCACTCCCTCCAGCTCCCTCTCCGTCCTCTGGGTCAGAGCCACCATCTGTAAGCCGTATAATATCCCGGGTCTCACTGTACACTCTGTGACATCATGAATATGCACTTCTGAGGTTCTACTGCACCTGTCTTCTGCGATCCAGCTGGTCCTGTTGCAGAAGGCCAGTGATGACCACAGTGGTCTTTCTAACACACACACACGGAGCTTACACTCCTTAGGTCACCAATCACCCAGCGCTTTGCATGTATAGAGTTACTCACTGAAACCAATTTGTTTCTATGCAAAGTTCCTCGGTGTTCCTCTCAGTCTGACATCAGTGGAACAGGAGCCTCATCCGAAAATAATAGTGTTTGATGCGGCGTTATTCTCAGCTTAGCTCTGACACTGGGGGGCGGGGTAGCATGGCAGCGTGGGGTGATGGTCCTAATGAGTCTGTCAAGACTTTGGTTGAGTTTAGAATTTGAGCCTCTAAATTCTTTACAAAACCAGAAATAAACGATGTTCTTAATTAGAGGAGGAGGTGCGATGTGTATGTGGACAGCACAGTGTCGGGTTGTCATGTCCTCCCTGTGCCTGAGTGGGTTCTCCTAAGGTCCATTCTGTCTGGAGTCATCATGTCCTCCATGTACCTTAATGGGTTCTACTACAGTCCATTCTGTGTGGAGTCATCATGTCCTCCATGTACCTTAATGGGTTCTACTATAGTCCATTCTGTGTGGAGTCATCATGTCCTCCCTGTAGCTGAGTGGGTTCTCCCATGCTCTATTCTTTGTGGTGTCGTCATGTCCTCCCTGTGCCGGAGTGGGTTCTTCTACGGTCCTATCTGTGTGTAGTCTGCATGTCCTCCTTGAGTGGGTTCTTTTACAATGCATTCTATGTGTAGTCTGCATGTCCTCCCCGTACCAGAATTCTCCTATGCTCCATTCTGTGAAATCATCATGTCCGTCCTCTATTCTTTGTGGTGTCGTCATGTCCTCCCTGTATCTGACCTTGAGTGGGTTCTTTTACTTGGCATTCTATGTGTAGTCTGCATGTCCTCTCTGTACCTTAATGGATTCTTCTACGGTCCATTCTGTGTGGAGTCGTCATGTCCTCCCCGTGCCTGAGTGGGTTCTCCTACAATCCAAAGACATTCTGAGACATCAGAAACCGAGACATCAGAGACAGCGATTGCCCCACGGCTCGATGCCTGATGAGTCAGACCTTCACGATGAGCCTCCACGGATCAGAACCATCATCTCCGGTTCGAACTCGACCGAACGCACAGCGCAGGTGCGATGCAGCGACGCCCGCATGCCTTTGCTCTCATGGTTGGCGGTCTTTACCCAGGAGCCCGACGGGGAGGCCTCTTCACAGAGTCCCGATTGATTAGTTTCCTCTGAAAGAGCGCGCGCTGTTGACGATGTCGATGAGGCGCCGGCGAGCCGAGAAGACGTTGCGTTTAGGTAAACTGTCATCTCCACATGGCCACTAGAGATAATCCCACCTCAAACAAAAGAGCCTCATTACCAGATGCCACGGAAATAATAAGCCGGCATCGAGCCGAGCCTTCAGCTGTGCAATCTGGGTCGGAAAAATCATAATCATGCTAATTTCCGATCGCCGCATCCTCCAACACCCCCCCACCCCCCACTCCTCCTGCACCTCCCGCAAATCCCTCCTCTGTAACTAATTTACCTTTCGCCTTTATGTACAAAGCAATCTACTGCGAGACTAAAGCTGCCATTTGCGGCCCCGCCACTCGAGGCCCGATCGAGTCTGCATGCGAATGAGCGGTTCTTACCCCCCCCCCCCCCTTATATAAATATTCAAAAGAGCATTAATAAAATGCCGGGGCGGCGCCCGTTTAATCCATTACTAACCGAGATACTGAAAAGAAACAGGATGCTGAAATAGAATTACAGCCATGTTAATAAAGTCAGGCTTCATTTAGCTTTAAACATACATACTGTACCAGTTAACACGCCCCCTTTGTGCTCCATGGTCTCAGTTCCACTTCCTGTGAAGATGGACTTTGTAGTTCTACAATTACGTTCTGTAGTCCATCTGTCTGTGTTCTGCAGTACATAGAGTGTACTGTGTTCTAATGGTCAGGACTCCAATAGTACCACCACGGAGCAGGGATTATCAGGTCGGTGCATAAGTCCTATCCCAGCAGTGTCACTGAGGTGTTTTTTGCTCCATGTTCTCAGTTCCACTTCCTGTAAAGATGGACTTTGTGGTTCTACAATTACATTCTGTATTCCATCTGTTTGTGTTCTACAGTACATACTGTGTATTCTGTTCTCTAATAGTCAGGACCCCAATAGTACCACCACTGAGCAGGGATTATTGGGTGGGTGCATTATTTCTATCCCAGCAGTGTCACTGAGGTGTTTAAATTAAACAATCCACCACCCAAATGATACATTTTTTGTGATGGTTCTGACCAATAGAGAACAGAGAACCAACAGGGAACTAACAAACAATTGAAACCATGTCTTTGGACTGTGGGAGGAAACCAGAGAACCCAAATGAGGGGAGAACATGCAAACTCCACCCAGACTGGGATTCGAACCTGGATCCCCAGCACTGAGAGGCGGATGCGCTATAAAGTCCGTCTTTATGGTTGGTGGAGATAAAAATAGACAATGGATCGAAAAGGGGGCGTGTCCTAACTTTTGACTGTTCTATATAATAATATTAATGATAAAGTTGATGCTCGAAATGAAGTGCGGTGCCTATGTTGATAATGAGCGACACGGAATAATGCCGCACAGGAGCGCGTAGCAAGGGTAAAGGGGGATTAGAGGTAATTTGCATAACAAACAACAAACAAATGCGAAAGCAGAAGACGAGTAAATAAACCTTGGAGTGAGTCCTTGTCCGCTGCCATTCATTTACGAAGTACACAGTGCATTAATCAATATTTGTAGGCCCTAATTACAGCCGGCTTTCTTGGGCGAGGTAATGGAGATTCATAAGTGACCTGGAACGAATGTGGCGTACGGTTCCGAGGCTAATGAGTTCCCTTACACGCTTTCATTTATCAATGATTTGCCAAGTCATCTGAGAGGCCCGCAAATTAACTTTACACTTTTTAATTGTGTTTGCTGTTTATTTGGAATCTTCTGCGCCACGCGGAACCCCCTGCAGCTCAGTCTTCGCCACCGTGCCCGTCTCTCTCTCTCGTAATGAATCCGAGCGCGTAGTGCGAGTCGCCGGGACGCGCCGGGCCTCGGTTCCGCCAGGCCCTGCTGAGGTGCGCCCCGCTGGGGTTCTGTTCGTATAACAGCTGGATGGACGTGGCTCGCCGAGCACTTTATTGCGAACGCAGGTACGACTTCAGTTGCACCGTGCATTATGGAGAGTTGTATGGGTTTGGGTTTGTGGAAACAGTTTGGGGAAGGCCCCTTAAGCTGGCCATCATTTGGGGAAGGGGGAGTTTATATATATATAATTTAGGTATATAATATCAAGCATCTACTCATGCATTTTGGAGAGTTGCATGCATCTAACATTGTGAAAACAGTTTGGGGAAGGCCCTTTAATAAGAGGGCATAGTTGGGTGAGTTTAAGGTGGACCACCTGGCTGTCCCATATGAAGCCCTGACCTTAAGAGCAATAAACACCTCCCTAGTGAGCAACGCCCTCTCATCTAACATCAGCAGCGGACCTCACAAGGCTCTTTATATACTATGGGTCTTCCCTATGATGTTACTTGCTTGTGGGAGATTATACACAAGTTTTCCAGGCTTGCAACCAACCCAATTTATTTATAGAGCATTTTTTACAATAGTACATTGTCAAAAAGCGGCTTTACAGATTTAAAGGCCTTTAAACCCCCAAAGATCAAGCTGAAGCGACAGTGGCAAGAAAAAAAACCTCCCTATTATGTTGTTATTTTAAGGAAGAAACCTTGTGAGGACCGAGGCATCAACAGTGTAGGACAGCCATGTACAGATTGTGTAATGATCATGTGACCCGTATTTAACAATTGAAAGACTATATAAGTCCATTGAGGACGTCCTGCAGGACCGCCAGACCAATAGAATAAACCTTTGACGTTATATGTATGCATAACATTATGAGAACAGTTTGGGGAAGGCCCATTTCTCATTCAGCATGACTGCACCCCAGTGCACAGAGCAGGATCAGGTGAATTTAAGGTGGAGAACCTCACTGAGTCTCACCTTAACCCCATTAAATGTGGGCTTAGATCCCACAGACACACTTCAAGGTGAATGGGGGTTATAATGTGTAATGAGCATGCTGTCTTCCTCCTGCTGGCAGTGTTTTGTATTATATATTGCTGTATATAATCTATAAACTGTCAGAATAGAGAGACCCTGTCTCTGGGTGGTTGGCCGTCTATATTTCTGAATTTGTCTGTGTTTATCAAACCCGCGGCCTCTCTGCTCATCATCTGTCTGTTTCTTTGGCACTCAGCCTGCATGTTATTCCGCCGGTCCGTCTGGACCTGCTGTCTGTCCTGCAGCCCGACGGTATACACCGCGGTCCACCCACTCCTCTCCATGTCTCCGGCTCTGTCTCCAGCTGTATTTTTATCTCGGCTTGTCGCTGGGTTTATCTTAATATCAGCTCTATCTCTCTGCAGACGTCTCGCCGGCCTTTTATCCGCCACGCAGCTTCCAGGTTGCTCTGCCTGTCCACCCCCCGTTCTACAGAAGCGGCTCCAGGTGTCCTGGCTGCAGTGGGTTCATCCGGAATATAGATTTTTTATTTAATTTTTATAAAATTACATCAAATTACATTTATTTAGGCGGCACGGTGGCTTAGTGGTTAGCATGTTCGCCTCTCAGCACTAGGGATTCCCGGTTCGAATCCCCATCTGGGTGGAGTTTCCATGTTCTCCCCGTGTCTGCGTGGGTTTCCTCCGGGTTCTCCGCTTTCCTCCCACAGTCCAAAAACATGGATCAAGTCAATAGAGTTCTCCAAATTGCCCCATATAGAGTGTGTATGCGTGCGTGTCTGTGTGAGTGAGTGTGTGCACAGTGATAGATTGGCGCCCTGTCCTGGGTGTATCTGCCCAGCGCCCCAAACATTATCCCCTGGATGGTCATGGGGAACCCCACCGCGAACCTAATATAGGATAAAGCGGAAGATAATGAATGAATGAACTACATAATTACAATTTTTATTAATTATTTTAATTAATTAATTAATTATTAATTTTTTTAATTGTCTGAAGATTGTTATATTCTCCCCACATCTCCTCCAGTCCCTTCAATCCACCCAACAGACTGCTTCCTTGGTGCTTTTTCAAATTTAGAGGACGTGAACGCTGGAATTCGTGGCTCTGTGGTGGAACCATGTCTCGTTCAGAGGAACAGCAATGTGCATCGTTTATTTTATGTACCGCGGTTCTCCTTCGCTCGGTTCAGAAGTTGATCTGTTAACATAGATAATTAATCATCTCGTTGTGTGTTCGGGGTTGTTACGATACAGTCATGGGCGGAATTGCCTCATCGTCTGTGTGTTGTCTGTGACGTGGCTCGCCTGATTCACCGCCACAGGCCGGTTTAGGGTGCGCGAGCGTGCCGGAGCAAGCAGCCATGCAGCGTCGGCCTTGAACAGCCTTTAATTATTCATAAATACACCCTTGTATTTCATTTGTTATTGGTTTTAAATGCCTGATCTGTTACATGACTTCCATGCTGCTCTATGAAGGCTCATAAACGCTGCGTTCAATGTCGCCTACTTAACTCTAAATACTAGTTTAGTTCTATAAATGAACATATCAATATTTCATTCTTATTCTTTAAAAATAAAATCTACAAAAATTCAATTCAATATGAAAAGTAAAAGTGGGTTAGCATGTTCTCCTCTCAGTGCTAGGGATTCACGGTTTGAGTCTCAATCTGGGTGGAGTTTGCATGTTCTTCCCGTGTCCAAGTGGGTTTCCTCCGGGTTCTCCGCTTTCCTCCCACAGTCCAAAAAACATGGATCAAGGTCAATTGAATTCTCCAAATTGCCCCATATAGAGTGTGTCTGTGTGAGTGAGTGTGTGTCCAGTCCTGTCCTGGGAGTATCTGCCCTGGGAGTATATGGATGGGTGAAAAGTAAAGTTAAAGTAAAGTTAGCATGTTCTCCCCGTGTCCACATGGGTTTCCTCCTGGTTCTCCGCTTTCCTCCCACAGTCCAAAAATATGGATTCAATGGCAGAGGGCATTAATGTAAATAAAAAAATTACAATAAAGCGCCCAAAAATGCATGCCACAGCAGCCGTGCACTAAAAGACGTGCTGGAGGGGCGGGTTCAACGCGGATGCACTCCTAAAAAAAAAATTATACACAGTGTATGCCACGCACGTAGCTTTTAAATGTTTTTTAATTGCTCATCAATTTGAATGCTTATTTAAAAATGGCTTCTAATTCAATTTCCACCTACTACTTGATGCCATCTACATATTTGAACATATTAGGCATACTTTTAGACCTTCACCGTAATGGTTGTTTTTGAACATTTTTGAACAAACAAATCATTTTGAACAATGATTTGATCAGATTTCTGTATCCAGGTATTGATTTAATTGATTTGTGTTTGCAGGTATCGGATCCACATCCTGAGCATCCTGAGTCCCCCTCTGGAAATGTAACCAAATCCAGAAAAGAGGACGAGACGAATCGAACAAGCAGCGCAGAAGGGCCGGAGGGGTACCGACGCTGGAATGTAAACGACTGCGCACGAGTGTTACGGACAGATGAGTCCAGCTCGGTGTCAAAGGTCAGTGGAAAATGCCCCATAAGCCGCTTGCTGCCCCGAAGCAGATTGACAGACGGGAGTTCAAACCCCGATTGCTCAACTGGGGGAATGCGAGGAATCCGCGGTGCTGTAATTGCCGCAAACCGTGGACCATTTGCCGAAGGTCCAACGGGCAGAACCATAACCGATGTTATGACATCACAACGTCCTGTCTGTAATTTAATGCAGCGATGGTAAATAAAACGAGTATTCATTTCGGTCCAGAGCGTAAACATTTCTGGACGACGGCGAACGTTTGAAGGCTGGTGAGGGGATTGAAAACACATGTTCTCCTGCGTTTATTACAACTGCGACGTGGAGAAACGGGGAGGCCCCGATAAACCGGGACCACGCCACAGTGCGAGGCATCCTCGTCTGTGAGGACGCACTCGCGCTGGCTCCCATGCCGGGCGTGTAAATATTGACACCGATTTGTGTTCGGGCTTGTCTCTTATTAAGCTAATCGCAAAATAATAACTTGCTTTCTTCAGCCCTTGTCAGGCGAATTGAGCGAAGCCGCAGTGTGTGATATCCAGGGAATCTTCATGCCATTATGGTGCAATTCGGGAAGATCCTCCACTGTCGGGGCTTGTTAAATCCACCCTGCCCGACATCCAGCCGTGTCGTCATCCAGCCGGGCTTCAGAACCACGCCGTGTTCCGGAATCATTCCTCATACCCAGCCGTCTAACCCTGTTCTCAACCTTGTGCATCGACACGCATCAGTCGCCACTTCAGCTATGACTATGTTTAAAATAAATGACACCACTGGAGTTTGGTACGTTCTCCCAGCATTTTCTCCAATCCACTCAACATAACCGTAGTGTTGAGTTCAGTGCTCTTCAACGGAACCATTTTCCAGCTTATTAAGATAAACAGAGACATTTCTCATTTATTTAATGGGCTTAGTGTAAGCGACTGGCTCTTGGGGTTTGGTATGTTCTCCTGACATCCAACCGCTTCAATTCACCAAACATAACGAAAACACAGAAACGGAATCGTGAGAGAGGGCACTAGCATGCACACCTGAGGGCAAGTATATCCCCACATTGGAACTTGAACCTGGAATCCCCAGCCGGCCACTCTCTGTACTTCCATCCATCCATCCATTATCTTCCGCTTTATCCTCTATTACCTCTATTAGGGTCGTGGGGGGGTTCCCCATGCCCATCCAGGGGTGAACGTTTCAGGCGCTGGGCAGATAGACCCAGGACAGAGCGCCAATCTATCGCTGGACACACACTCACTCACACACACACTATATATGGGGCAATTTGGAGAATTCAATTGACTCGATCCATGTTTTTGGACTGTGGGAGAAACCGGAGAACCCGGAAGAAACCCACGCAGACATGGGGAGAATATGGAAACTCCACTCAGGGATTCGAACCTGGAATCCCCAGCACTGAGTGGCGAACGTGCCGCCGACTGTCTGTACTTTTCAAAAACAAATTATTATTATATATATTCATTCATTCATTATCTCCCGCTTTATCCTCTATTAGGGTCGCGGTGGGGTTCCCCATGCCCATCCAGGGGAGAACGTCTTGGGCGCTGGGCAGACAGACCCAGGACAGGTCGCCAATCCATCGCTGGGCACACACTCACTCACACAGACACACTCTATATGGGGCAATTCTGAGAATTCAATTCACCTTGACCCATGTTTTTGGACTGTGGGAGGAAACCGAAGAGCCCGGAGGAAACCCACGCAGACACGGGGAGAACATGGAAACGATGGGGATTCGAACCGGGAATCCCTAGCGCTGAGAGGCGAACGTGCCAACCACTAAGCCATCGTGCCGCTATTATATATATATATTTTTTTTTAATAAAATATTAATAGTAGGTCGTAATGAGTTAAACAGCTAACTTCGCTCCTCTGAACGTTTCCATCGCGCCTCATTAGGTTTTAAAGCCCCGAAGCCCCGCCCCTTTTTCTGTGCGCGGTGTTCTGGCACGGCGCTGGGCCACGCCCCTCGCCCCGCCCCTTTCCCCGCCCCTCCGCCGCTATTAGGCAGAGACGCTGGTGTGGCTCTCAGTCAGCCGGTGGCTGTGTGTGGCAGGAATGTCCGCCGAGAGGCGCCGGATGTAAGCGCTCTGTCCTCCCCCCGTCCTCACCTGCAGCGGCTCCCTGTCCTGCCCTCACCATGCTCGGCGTGTCCGCCCCGCGGCTGTGGACACTATTTTGGCTGCGCTGGTGCCTGTGCGCGGACACTGGATTAGCGCAGAACGCCAGAGAGGGTAAGTGAGCGGCCGGAGAAAAGTTTCCGCGCGGCGGCGGCGGCGGCGGAGGCAGCCCTCGGTACCCGGCACCGTGCACGGCTCATAGGAATACCCGCAGAATGGAGACGCCGCCGCCGCCGCCGCCGCCGCGCTCTTAACGCAGAGCCGCCGTTGGATGCTGGACATTGCGCCGTTGAGAAGCGCCAGGTCCCTTGCGCAGCGGCTCACCAACCCGGCGCACGCTCTCTGTATTTATTCTAGCAAGAGAGAGTTCGACCAAAGCTTTAAACCAAAAGTTTGCATCCACCAAATTTCCCCCGGGGGTAATTGGACTGACTGCTGCAGCGCCGTCCCACAGACCCACGTCCCCGTCGCGCGGCTACGTTCCCAAAGGGGGGGCTTTGCATGAGCACCGAACGCCAAGTATCCTATCCACCTAATCGTCAGTTTTTGGCTGGATTACCGACGGATTAGTCATTTTTAAAAAATAAATACTTATTTGCGCAATGAATGTGGCTCAAACTTGGAAACGCCGCGCAAATGCGCAAAATCCAGCCGGCGACCGACGTGGAGCCATCTGTGAATAAACTCCGTTGGACAATAACGGGTTAAAGACGCCGGATTATTACAATCTTTACAAATAGCTTCAGTGTAAATCTGATATAGATATATAATCCCGTCAGGGTGGCGGTGATGGACCGGCCTAGTTCACTTTGGATGTTGGTCGAATTCACTTGTGCGGTCCTGCCGTGTTACTCACACAGGCGTCCGCGCGTTGATCGATTTACACTATTAATACCTCGATAAATCCCACGTCACAAACTGCACACTGATTTTTATTAAAGGAGATGTATTTTTTTTCCTGTGGTCGCGCCGCGCACCGCAAAAGCGCGCACTAATAATCCTTTATTTAGATATCTAATTCATGTCATGGACAGTTTGCAGAACCCCCACACGGACCCCCTGGTGTGAGGGGATAATAAATAGGCGATCTAATAAAATGAAATAAATAAGCCCTGGATGTCCAAACTGGCAGAGGGTTATCGGGCGAAACGGGGTCCTAATTTTACGCCCGAACCCGTCAATAGGATAAACGCGCGCAGTCGGCTGGTGTTAAATAAACACACTCTTTCCCCCCCGAACGTATATCATGGCTTGGCGTGTTAATGCAGCTCAGGGGAGCGTGCTGTGCGTCTGCATTTTAATTACTTCCACCGATCATCGCTAAATCAATAGGCGCAGTGTCGAAGCCGAGCGCAGCTGCGAGCGCAAAAGCGCCTCCGCTCGGGCACGCGCGCGCCGACGGGAAAGTTCCCCAAGCCTTTAGATTAAAAAAATAAATAAAAGAAAATACATTTAAAAAAGTCTGATGTTGCGGATGGAATGAAAGGTGGGATGACAATGGAGCCAGGCGCAAAAACAACGACGAACAGCGTCAAGAGTTTGGGCACACACACACTTCACATACACACACTTCACACACACACACACACACACACACACACACACACACACACACACTGAGTGTCCTGAGTTGTAAGTTAGCACGTTGTTTTTAGGGAAGGTTTTTCTAAATAGAAATAAATTTCTAAAAAAAAAATTAAAAATCAATTGAATTTATAATTTTGGGAAAATACTTTTACATACAGTACCTTTAATTCCTGATTTAAATTAATAAGTAAATAATTAAATAAGTCAATCAAAACTGTGGCTGGAAAGGACATTAAGTTTGTGAGTTCTATTTCTCTTGGAGAATTTAAAATAATTTGTCTGGGTTGCTGAATATGTTGGTGTGTCCTGGAGCTCGCACTGCTTTTAGAGTCTGATCTGAAGTTGAAACTCTCCATTCCTGCTGTATGTGTGTTTTTTTGGGGGTCTATAGTTTCAGCCACAAAGGGCAGTTCAGTGTGTCTGCACATACCCAGTCGCATAGGGTCACTGGTTCTGATCTGATATCTCGCCCCGTGTTCTCGGTCTGGAGCGCAGCAGAGAGCCGACTCGGATCTCCACTTCAGACTTTGTTGCTCGTTAGTGGAGGGTTATCGTTTCAACTCACTCATCTCTTTTCTCCTCAGTAATTCTGCTGGACTCAAAGGCACAGCAGACCGACACGGAATGGATAGCGTCCCCGCCGAATGGGGTGAGTCCTCCCGAGCCGAGCTGTCGGGGGGTGAGCAGGAGTAGAGAATGGAAAAGTGCTTATGTGGAGAATAGACACTCTGTTTACTGGAAGTCTGATGTCATGCACATTTCTCTCAAACGCATGTTTAACGTTAGTTCTGACTTATCCTAAAACTTTCTTTACACAAGGAACAATTTTAAAGTACTCTCAAACACACACACACACACACACACACACACACACACACACACACAAACACACACACATATGCAAAGTGTCCTTACGATCTCGTGTTTTTATGTATCTGTAAATATGTAGGTGTACTGGATATATACATTATAAAATAAATATAAATATATAGAGAAATTAAATTATATATATAATTATAAATATACATAAAATAATTTATAAGTTTATCTTTACCTACTAAAGGACATGTTTTAATATAACAAAGCAAAATATAAATACAAACATATAATTATATTATATTACTGTCCTAATTTATATATATATATATATATATATATATATATATATATATATATATATATATATATATATATATATATATATATATATACAGTTTTATTATTTTGATTAACAGTGTGTGTGTGTGTGTGTGTGTGTGTGTGTGTGTGTGTGTTTGTGTGAGTTTTGGCACCATACCACAAAGTGTTACTTCTTTAGAAGTAACTGTTTAAGACCCCATGAACAGGTTTATATAGTTTATATATATTTCATATATTTATATTTATATATTTGATTTGATATCCGGCTCATTACCGTCAGGGGCTGCCACAGCGTTTGACTTGGCACTGTTTTATACCGGAGGCAGTTCTTTAAGCAAACCTTCTTGTTACCCCGGTTTGGGACCCCAGAGAAAACCTGTTCAGGCGAGGGGAGGTCATGCAGACTCCACACAGAGGAACCTGTGTTTGCCCCGCGGGGGATTGAACTCGGGACCTTCTTGCTGTGAGGTGTAAGCAGTAACTGCTGCGCCACCATGCTGACCATGTATACACACACACACACAGATATGTATGGACTATAGAACTTGTTTGTCTTTATACACAATATATTATAGTTATGCAATTTAGAGGCTTTTTGTTCAGTATCGTAATATCTGATTTGTTTTCAGTGGGAGGAGATCAGTGGGCTGGACGAGAACTTCACCCCGATCCGAACGTACCAGGTGTGCCAGGTGATGGAGCCCAACCAGAACAACTGGCTTCGGACTAACTGGATCGAAAAGGGCGACGCACAGAGGATTTTCATCGAGCTGAAATTCACGCTGCGGGACTGCAACAGCCTGCCGGGCGTGGTGGGCACCTGCAAGGAGACCTTCAACCTGTACTACCTGGAGACGGACGCGGAGATGGGCCGGAATATCCGCGAGAACCAGTATGTGAAGATCGACACCATCGCGGCGGATGAGAGCTTCACGCAGGGCGACCTGGGTGAGCGGAAAGATGAAGCTGAACACGGAGGTGCGCATCATCGGGCCACTCTCGCGCCGGGGCTTCTACCTGGCCTTCCAGGACGTGGGGGCGTGCATCGCCCTGGTCTCGGTCAAGGTTTACTACAAGAAGTGCTGGTCCATCATCGAGAACCTGGCCACCTTCCCGGACACGGTGACGGGCTCTGAGTTTTCGTCGCTGGTCGAGGTCGAGGGGACGTGCGTCAGCGACGCCGAGGAGGAGGCCGAGAACTCTCCCAAGATGCACTGCAGCGCCGAGGGCGAGTGGCTAGTGCCCATCGGGAAGTGCATCTGCAAGGCCGGCTTCCATCAGAAAGGAGACTCCTGTGAACGTGAGTATCTGCGGGCTGGAAGAAACACCGTGCTCAGCTGATGATACAACACTGTTATATTAACTTTCTTATTACGCCCCATTATGGCATTAGGTTCCATTAATGGGTCCATTTGGCAGGGGAAATTGCGCTTCAGATTATTTAAGTAGTCTCTGTCTGGTCTTTAAGAGAAAATAAGGATTTGCACTATGAACACAAGCAGCAGCCCAAATAAAAATAGAAGTGGAAATTAAGAAGGAGGTCCGGCGTAATAATGAATACCGGCGTCGGTGTCCCGTAATGTAATAACGCAAGATCCAGTTAATAGTTTGATTAGCGAGCACTTAAATTAAAGGGGTGGTGGTGTTGGTATTGGGATTAAGCGATGACTTGCACTTCACTCTGGCGCTTTGCTCTTCAGCGACTCTCCCAGCGTTCCTTCTCCTTTTGTCTGGAGCAAAGCCAAGTCAATCACTCACGAAATCCTGGCTTCTGGAGCGAGTCCAGCCCGTTTTGCCGCCGTCTCGTCCCTCCCCGAAACGTCCCTGACACGAAGCGTGGGGGGGGAACAAAACAAACAGCAACCATTGCACCTCGTTAAATTTCCAACTTGTTTACTCGCGGGAAACGGGATCGCGGCGCCCGCCACTCCCGTCCCGCACTCTCTGCAATTACAGTGAGAAACAATGGGGGTCACGTCGCCTCCGTCGCTCCAGACGCAGAGCAGACGGGGCTCGGAGGAAAGCGCTCGGCCTCGTTCGGTTTAAGTGGCCTCGCTTTCCCCGCGTTGCCTTTTATGTGCAAATTGGGCCACCGTGCCTGCGCCCACTCGCCGGCTTATCAGGTTCGCCGAGGAGCAGGGTTTCATCACGGAACCCGGAGGACGGCTCGGGCGGCCTTCGTGGCACGTCCAGGGCCTTGTCATTAGGTCAGCACTCCACGATGCAATTACCTGATCGAAAAGCCACGGCCGAGCGTCTGAAGAGCGTTTTGGAGTCAAAGTGGCTGAAGCCAGACGCAGAGAGCTGCTGTGTCCTTTTGGAATATTAGATCCCGTTCATATAGAGAACTCAGCCCAGGACCCATCAGATTCTCTCACTGACGCCGACGTTCTCGCAAAACCAAGTACAACCTCATATCTATAGGGGGTCACGCTGGCGTTTGGGACCGTTCCCTCTAAAGTTCTTTCAGTTACAGTTTGGGAACTCATATGTACATCAGTTCAGGTTGGATCTGGGTCATTTGTACCTCGTGGAACGGAAAGTGGCTCCTGTTATACACAGTGCAATGTAGAAATGTCCAAGCTGGAAAAGTTGGCCAGTCGCCTTGCATTATGGGTAATGACGTCATATCATACCGCAGCCAATCAGAAACCTTTAAAATGATGTAGTCATCTTTGACTCCGAAGGTTTTCCTGTCTTGTACATCCCATCATCACGACCCCCAAATGAGGTCATTACAATATTACCGTATTTAATGTTTAAGTGACTGATAACTGATCAGTGATCAGTGTTTACACTGATGTGAAAGAGATCATATCTTTATTAAAATTAAAATAGCATTTTTTTTTGGTCAATTCATATATATATTTATATATATGAATTGTTAGAGTGGGTCAAAATATCAGTGATTATAATCGTCATGATAAAATATGGGACGATATACTTCACTAAGTTATTTAATGTTAATGTTAATGTTGTTTAATGTAATGTGAGCTTGAGTGAGTTTGGAGTTTTTGAGGTTAGTTTGAGGTTAGTTTGAGGTTAGTTTGAGGTTAGTTTGAGGTTAGCTTGAGGTTAGCTTGAGGTTAGCTTGAGGTTAGTTTGCTCAGATGTGAGGTAGATCTGACTTTAAGAATGTGTGGAAACTAAAATTTAAATTTTTAATCTTAAGATTTTGTATGTGGTCCAAGATTGGCCGATCGATCCTTATATTATTTCACTTGTGTTCATTCATGCATGATAAAAACAATAGCTGCCACAACTACTATAATCCCTCGGTAACAACATTTGACCCAACTACTGTAATCTATCCTCACCAATGGCAAAGTTATTGCTTATCATCAACATAGTCAGCACTTGAAAGACAGAGCTCTGACCTCAAACCTGATTGGCATGAACAAGAACATAAATTACAAGCTGGGCTTTCTTGTCCAAAACCAGGGTTCGAACTCACAAATTTCCTCAGACACACTCCAAAATCTTGGCGAAAGCCTCAGCTAAAGTTGGCCGCAGATGCTCGACCAACACCAAATAGGATTTTAAAGGTGCAGCTGTAGGTACTTTAAAACGTGTAGGTGTTTTGATACCTTCGTCCTTATCGTGTATATATTTTCATATCCGCATGTATAACCCGTGTCTCAGGTCCAGCTTTGAGTTTTTTGTTACCGTCAATTGGCACAACTTATAAAGACGCGTCAGTGTTTTAAGTACCGCCGGTGAGGTAGCTTCCGAAAAAGGAAAGCAATTGCCCTCCACCGCGTGCCCTCCACACTGTCACGTTATGAGTTTCTCTGGACCGCCGAGCCGAGCGTCCGCAATATTACAGGCGCAGTTAATCTAAATAAAATGAGCCAGAGAAAACCGCGTCAGCGTTTTCGGCTGCAGCCATTTCTCCCGGTATTAAATTGCCCCTCTCGGTGTTTTCCCCCAGAGTTTGAAACAGCCTGAAAAATGGCAGCATTCCTTTCGCCCCTCTTCCGTCTGAGCTGCTCCTCCGTCGAATCGCGGCGTTTAATATGGAGGTCTGCTCTCAGTTTCCCGCTCCGGCTCTCTGTTCTGTCTTCGGTTCTCCCGCGAGGCCCTGCGAGGCACTGAGGCTTCCTGCAGTGCATTTCTTATATGTCCTGGATAGCATTTAAATATCCACGAATATTTTTGGGCTCTGTGTTAGCAATCAGGTGTGGGTTAGACGACCCGTCTGTCATGTCGCAGGGGGACGGAATTCCTCCCAGGCGTGGGTCCCGAGTCCTTCATTCATCACCTGTTATGGAGGGGGTTGGGGAAATGGGGCCATCTTTCATTTCTGTCACTGTCTTTAGCTTCAGCGTTCGTTCAATGGCACCCTTCACTCTCGGCAGCCTCGCGCTCAGGCCCTCACTGCTAGCTGTGCCGAAAAATGGGAATGCACGGTTTATTTGCATAGAGACGAGGCAAAAATCGTGGCGGTACATTTGCAACACGCAGCACCCATGCCGTGGAAATGGAGACAGCAGCCTCCTTAATGCGACTGAAAAGGCCCTTATGGACGCACATTGGCGTCTTTGTTACCCCCCATTTTTGAAAGCGATTCCTGGAATGCGCACTGCACACATTCGCAAGTCTCATGAAGCGGGAATGAGCGGGCGTGCCGTTGGTACCTTCCCCAGTGCTTGCACTCGATTAGTGGAGCCGCCCGTTTCCCGTGCAACACTTGCTAAAATGCTAATTACGCTGGAGTCCACGCGGCCTGGCCGGGGGTGAGACGACCATCCGTCTCTGCAGATGTCAGGGAGGTGGACAGAAGTTTGTCAGGGCATGATGGATGACCATTTCAGCCACCGAGCCGATGGAGGGGTGGAGGCTTTTGAGTTTCGGAGAACCCCCCACCCTCCAGCTGAGAATGGGAAGTTAGCCGAGGCTAAAGGCCGGAGCCTCCACGAGGCTGCTGCGAATGCGGCCCAGCAGGCGCGAGGGAATGAGGGATGACACCGCATGGTGGGGGAGGGGAGGGTTGCATCTGAGGCCTGACATTTAGCTGATTGATCAGGTGTTAACACGGCGGCAGGAAACAGCCATCCACCAGCGACGGCTAAGTGATCTCAATTATTCAAATAGGGGGAAGTTCTTCGGAGGGGACGCCACGGAACAGGGGGCCGTCAACCTCCGACTTATGTCCTGATGAAATATCAGAGGAAATGCATTTTTCACACGACTCGGGCTGTTTTTATACCGTGGACGGTTCGGTCAGACGAGTCAGAGGCAGCGTACAGGGAGGAGAACATGGAGGTTCAGTGTGTGGACAGAACGGAGTGTACAAATAAAATATAACAGGTTTTTAATTGAATTTTACGGCGGCGTAGTGATCAAAACGTTCGCCTCTCTGCGCTTGGGGTCCGGATTCAAATCCCGATCTTCACATGTTGCCGTTTTGTGTTTTGAGTTCTCTGGATTCCTCCTGCAGTGTAAGCACATGTATTCAAGGTGAATTGGCTGCTTTAAATTGCCCCATCTAAATTGTCCCTGTATAGTGTGTGTGTGTGTGTGTCTTTGTGAGAGAGATGGATGTGCGCCCTGTTCTGGTCCATCGCCCTGAAAGAATAGAAATTTTCTTCAAGCAAATCTTATATATTTCTCTTGAATAATCAACATTAAATGCAGTTTCCTTCGTTCTGTTTACATTTAGATATTATTACAAAAATGTTCAACTAAAAAAATACTGACTTCCACCATCGATGCCCAAATTTTTACATCAGGACATTAAAAATAAAATGTCCTGTAAATGGTGTATTTACTTTTGGTGTTTTTTTTTTTTTTGAAAAAAGCAATTTTATTTAATTAACCTAAGTTTTCTCTTATACTCATGGCAACCAATCACTGTGTGTTGCTTGAGCTGCTTCTAGGTCAGGGTCCTGAAAACGAAGTAACAGTGTGGATTTGTATAGAAAACACACACACACACATTTGTACACTATTAAATAACTGATTTACTACAAGAGTAAAAGTCCCGTCCTATTCATTCCCACCGACTCCGCGTCCGTCTGCGTGGTTCCGCCGCTTAAAAGGCACGGAGCCGCGAACGAGGGAACTTATTCCCACTGAGAAGAAAGGAAGCGATTGCTTAGCCTCCGCGTTCTCTGTCTTCGTGAGTGTAAAGGGAGAGGAGTGCGAGGTTATGTAATAAGTTATTGATTTTGCTCTTAGCGGGAGATTGAGGTGCTGGAACTGCTCTCCCCGAGGAGGGAAACTCTGACAACAGGGCCTTCACTGCCGCTCAGCCAAAGCTAAAGGCCTTCAACCTGCTCACATATCACTTTCACCTCAGGTTAAAGCCGTGCTTTGTGCACGCACACACACACACACACACACACACACACACACACACACACACACACACACACACACGCACAGTAAGCACCAATGCCGAAGCCCACGCAGCACACATGTCATTCTGAACACACCGCCATTTATTATGGTTTTCTTATTAAACATTGTAAAGTTAACATGAATTGGGATTCTGATTATATTTTGCGATTATTTAAAAGATTGATCTTTGTGTCCCAATACTTTTGTCCATGCAGTGTTCTGCAAAAAATATGCACTTCCACATTCTCAAAAACTGTATTATTAATAATAATAATAATAATAATAATAATAATAATAATAATAATAATAATAATAGGTTATCACAGTTCATCCATTTCAACCCAGCTGTCCATGTTTTTCTGGACAGGTCTGATTTATACAGACATGTGCAGATGAGTAATGAGGGTACGAGGTTGTGCCGGCGCTCAGCCCTCACCGCTGTCTGAACTACAATAGCAGACTGATTAGTGCGAGTTGCGTTGCTGCTTATCTCGCTTTGATGGTTGTAAATGTTTTGGTGTCATTACTCCGGTATGTCGCGAGCTTTGTATACACTCGTACAAAACTTCTGTGTGTGTGTGTGTGTGTGTGTGTGTGTGTGTGTGTGTGTGTGTGTGTGTGTGTGTGTGTGTGTGTGAGTGAGTGCGTGTATGCACATGTGTCTGTGTCTGTCTGCATACGTGAGCAGCACTATAGTCCAGTTAGGTCTGTGATAATGGCTCCAAATGAAAGCAAAGCATGAAAGTTTATGTAAGATTATTAAACTTCTACATTTATTTCTACATATTATAACACGATGCTCTGAAAACATATTAAATCACATTAATAATACTGTATTAATGTACTGAGAACACCCGCTACACCCATGTAAACATAACATCCATATTAGGGCTGCACCTAAGGATTGATTTTCTATCGATTAATCTAACGATAAATTTTTTCGATTAGTCGATTAATCCAAAAACTATTACTCTAATGTGATTGTGTTTGAATTTAAAATACCTTCTCCAAAATAATGAAAAATAAAAAACTTTATGTTGAAATATAGTCTTTAATCAAACGCAGTGCTCTTAAGCGCTCTATTGAAACACAAAATGCTTTAGCATTAACAGCTTCAAACATCAAATCTCAGCCTGAAGAGATTCAGTAATTCAGCTATAATATAAAGCACATTAGAATGATGGTGGAATATTTTAAGAGTCTTTTACTATTACTGAAATGTCTTATATAAAAAGTACTGGATGATTTAAATATAAAAAAATAGTTTACTTTAAATTATGAAATCACCAGGTAACGAGTTGCTTCTTAGTAAAAAAAGAAAAACTGCACTGACTGAAATGTAAGGCACTTATGACATCACAATTTATGGACTATATCTATCTATCTATCTATCTATCTATCTATCTATCTATCTATCTATCTATCTATATATATATATATATATATATATATATATATATATATTTTCATTCATTCATTATCTTCTGCTTTATCCTATATTGGCGTCGCGGTGGGGTTCCCCATGCCCATCCAGGGGGGAACGTTTCGGGCGCTGGGCAGATACACCCAGGACAAGGCATCAATCTATCGCTGGGCACACACTCACTCACACAGACACACTCTATATGGGGCAATTTGGTGAACTCAATTGACTTGATCCATGTTTTTGGACTGTGGGAGGAAACCGGAGAACCCGGAGGAAACCCACGCAGACACGGGGAGAACATGGAAACTCCACCCAGATGGGGAATCGAACCGGGAATCCCTAGTGCTGAGAGGCGAATGTGCTAACCACTAAGCCACTGTGCCGCCCATATATATATATATATATATATATATATATATATATATATATCGATATATATATATATATATATATATATATATATATATAAATTTAAATTGATGTGAATGCGATATGAAAAAAAAGCTCCATGTATCACCACAGGATGACAAAGAAACGGTTAGTAATGCACTACTAATAATGGAAACACGCTAAATGCGTTAAAAGTACCACCCCTGCTCCATATAGTGTTACCACTGATGCTGTCCAGCCGTGAAACATCTGGAGAGTGTCGAGAGTGCAGTCAGTGAGGTTGGGTCTGTAAGGGCGACACCGGAACCAGCGTTTCGGGTTGGCGTGGACCCCGTGAGGATGCGTGCGATGGGCGGCAGGGACCGCTGAGGCGTTTCTGCCGGATACCCACAGGGTCCGGGTTCTTGTAGCGGCTGTGGTGAATATTCATGCCGGTATTGTGACAGTATTATATGATGTTTATGTGTTCTCATCGTACCTGAGGGAAATTATAAAGCGGCATTGTGCAGGATTCCCAGTTAAACAGACGCCGCACGTCTCAAGACACGTCTGCGCCCGTCTGCCTGATTGCCTATGTGCTGGACGGACAGCCAGCAATTACAAAAGAGACAATGGATGTGTGTGTGGTGTGGGAGTGTGTGGGTGAGGAGTGTGAGGGTGGTGTGAGGGTGAAAGTGAGTACGCCTGCCAGGGTGGGTGAGGAGGTTTGGACAGGTGGAGGGATGGTGGAGAGAAAGCGAATGGTTTGGAGGATCTGGGGTGTGTGTGTGTGTGTGTGTGTGTGTGTGTGTGTGTTTGAGGGCCTATCAGTGGAGATGTCAGGATGCGTTAGTGTACCCCGGGTGGACAGACGTAGGGGGTCTTTGTTTTGGTGGATAAGCAGTCGGGGGGAGGCGGCCCCTCGGGCGAGTCGGAGGTCAACTGACCGGCTCATTTATCTTGCGTCCTGACAGTGAGCTGTCATGGCTTTGTGCAAAACACACTGTGTTCAAAAGTTTGTATGCGCTGACCTCGAGGGACCTCCGCCACATCGCAAAAGATCACACCACCACCACCACCTGACGAGAAAGACTGTCAGCCACCCGATTTCTCATCCATCCAGCCGTGACAGCAGTCTGTCTGCCCTCCTCTTTTGGATTCGGATTCTTTAATGAACAGGATCCTGATTCACTGCTGACGGAGTTTCAAATGCAGAGCAGAGACGAAGCAAGACACAAAAACAACAGCAACGAGAATTAAAACTAAAACAACAAAGATTTCCTGTTAATAACAACAACTAAATACTACTACTACTAATAATAATACAATTAATTATAAATAACCATTATTAATTAATTAAATACCACCACCATCATACAAAGTAATAAAAACAATATTTTAAAAATGTACTAACAAAACCATCAATTACATCAGCACCACCAGCAACATCATCCCTAATACTATTAATGATAATAATAATAATTAAATAATAACATTTCCATCAATCATCCATTGGTTCCATTGGGGGTTGGTTCCCTATGCCCATCCGGGGAGAACATTTCGGGCACTGGGCAGATACATCCAGGACAGAGAGCCAATCCATCACTGGGTATTATAAAATTTATTTTTAAAATATATAAATGAATTGACAAAACCAATGATTACTACCATTACAAGCCATAATTAAATTAATAAATTAGCATTGTTGTTTTTTTAATAATATTTTTATTATTATAATTGGTATTAATTTAGCTAAACAGCTTTGTGAAGAGAACATCACAATCAACAACATGAACAGCGATATTAATATTAATTAATTCATTTGACTCATGTCATAATGAATGAACTATTTTGTAATGTTTGACAGCAAAGAATAATATTTCTAATGATTTGGTTTGAGGTAGCTAAACAGCTTTGTGAAATTGCCTCCACGTCAGGCGGCTGCAAACAGACACGGTTTTGTGTTTCTGTTCATCCGTCATTCGGACCGGCGGCGAGCTGTCGGTGCATTGTGTAAATCTCACCTTGTATAAATAAAGCTAATAACCTTGACAGACTGAGAGACGACGGAAATCTCTCACGCTGTCATCTGAAAAAATAAATAAATAAATAATAAGGTCAAGATGACACACGGACACTCCCCAAATCAAGCTGTGGGGTGCGCTGTTGACAGCTGGTTGATAACCTTATATTCAGGTTGACCCCTGGACTTCTTTAAAAAAGGCTATCACATTTCACAGTGGCGGCACGGTGGCTTAGTGGTTAGCATGTTCTCCTCTCAATGCAGAGGTTCAGAGTTTCCATGTTCTCCCCGTGACCACGTGGGTTTCCTCCGGGTTCTCTAGTTTATTCCCACAGTCCAAAAACATGGATCAAGGTCAATTGAATTATCCAAATTGCCCCATATAGAGTGTGTTTGTGTGAGTGAGCGTGTGCCCAGCGATAGATTGGCGTCCTGTCCTGGGTCTATCTGCCCAGCGCCCGAAACATTCGCCCCTGGATGGGCCTTGGGGAACCCCCCCAGCGACACTAATAGAGGATAAAGCGGAAGATAATGGATGGATGGAACATTTCACATTGCACATCATGGCAAATCAAATCTTAAATGCTGTAAGGGTACATCTTCATTCGGCCTAAAACACTGTTGTCGCCGGCAACATATCAATCACTGCCGTCATTATCCAATCACGCGCCCTGGACTATTTCCATATTCATATTCCTACAGCAGGATGATCAAGCTGTAGCATGAACGCAAACGCATTTAAATGGCACTCGACAATTTATTATGACTTAATGATTCCATTTAATCTGAGTATCATCTTCGTTGGGTGGAGGAGTCATGTGAATGTTGATTCGTCCCGTCTCTGAACGACACGGCAGATGATGAATAGGCTTTAAATGGCGTGTTGGCTTTGACATCGTGTACAGCGCTCCAGATAAAGTACGTCTTAATGTCAGACGAACCTCGCGTGAACGGAGAACATTCGCTTGTCTTGACGCGTTGCCATGATTAATGCGTCCTAAACAAGCGCGCCGTATCCGTACTGCGTACTGCGTTATACTTTCCCTCCCGCAGAGGCCTTCAGGTTCCTGGTGTCGGGTCGTTCTGTGTGTGTTCGACACTCCACCACCTGAAAGAGGTTTTTTTTTTTTTTTTGCTGTTCAGAAATGCGTGGTGAGCGCCGTCAGAGACGCAGGATTAGCAGGGTTTTGCCGAAACAAGTAGCCTGTGACCTGTTTTTGTGGGAGATGTTTGTGTTTGGCTCTCATTACAGAGCGCCTCTCATTATAGAAGTCACCGCTCACGTTTAAGAGCTCCACGTCTCCGTCATTAAAGGAGCTTGTGGTGTGGTTTTCCACGATTACGCTGCGAGGCGTTGAGCCTGAACACGCCATCTGTAAAGGAGAAGTGGTGCAGCACAGACGTTACAATCGTGAGGCTTTAGGATAAGTGTTACCGCGCTGAGGATGGAATACACTGAGGGTTTAAAGATTAATGTTTATAGAATGAATCACCTTAAACGCAAATCCCAATCTGGGGGGCGTTTGCATGTCCTCCACTTGTCTCCAGGTTCTTCAGTTTCCTCCCACGGTCCAAAAACATGGATTCAAGGAGAATTCCATCCATTATCTCCCACATTATCCTCTACAAGGGTCAATGGCGGGGGTTCCCCATGCCCATCAAGGGGAGAACATTTCGCCAATCTATCACTGGGCACACAATTTGTAGCATTCAATTGACCTTGATCCATGTTTTGGGACTGTGGAAATAAACTGGAGAACCCCAAAGAAACCCACGCGGACACAGGGAGAACATGGAAACCACCCAGATCAGAATTTGAACCGGGAATTCCAAGCGCTGAGAGGCAAACGTGCTGACCACTAAGCCACCATGCTGCCCTCAAGGAGAATAGAATGCCCCCTATAGTGTGTGTGAGTGAGTGTGATTGACGCCGTCTGCACAGTGTCCAAAGTGTTCATCTCTGGATGTTTATGGGGAACCGCCCACGACCCTAATAGTGAATTATGTGGAAGATAATGAGATAAGATGAAATATTTGTCTTTTCTGTCTCGTGATTGGCTCCCGCATGGCCACATTTCTCCAGCACGTCACGCCCCGGGGCCTGAGATTGGAATTCGAACCGGGAATCCTGAGCGCTGAGAGGCGAACGTGCTGACCACTAATCCACCATGCCGCCCTCAAGAAGAATAGAATGCTCTAAATTGCCCCATTGGAATTGCCCCTATATAGTGTGAGTGTGATTGGCGCCATCTGGAGGGTATCTGCACAGTGCCCAAAACGTTCATCTCTGGATGTGTATGGGGAACCGCCCATTACCTTAATAGTGGATTACGTGGAAGATAATGAGATAGATCATGTCATGATTGGCTCCCGCATGGCCACATTTTTCCGGCACGCCACACCCCGGGGCCTGAGAAGGGCCAGCTAAAAGGTTTTCATCCATTTTCAGCCTGGTTTTGAACAGTGGTTCTGCTAAAGTACAGGATTGTGAGCTCTTTTGTGCAGATGGATAAACAGAGCTGTGAACGCAGCACAAAGGCAGCATGTTTAGCAGGTTGATTATCGGCCTCTGTGAATGTGAGTTTATTTACACTGCAGAGATTTGATCCAGGGGCTAATCGATCGGTCTGCAGACCTCATGCGGGGGCAAATGGCTGGAGTGGGTCTTTTGTGTGTGTGTGTGTGTGTGTGGGGCTGGTCAGAACTCGCTCTGGGGAATGTGCGGCTGCATTGTGATGGGATTCAGCTGGTCTGTGAATTCTACTGCTGAGTCACTTCTGTCACAGCTGTAAAGTCAAGCACGCCATGCGGGCGCGCCGCGTATTCAGCGTCGCGCTGACGCCGCGTGCCTTTTGACCCGATTAGTCGTGGGCATCGGGGTCCGTCGGCTCCGTCTCTCGTCTTTGTGTGGAAGAACGGGTGGCCTTTTGTGATCCGTTTGCCGCTCATCTGTCTCGAGCTTCGATAACGTCGCCGCCTTTGTATCTGCCTGTCACCGAAGCCTTTCAGCCATGAACGAAGTGGCCCGCAACTTCTGTGCCGTTGTTAATGTAGTTATGAGGCACGGCGAGACCGTTGAGGTCATACCGCCATCTTGTAGTCGGGCGCCGTGTCATTGACACCCATATTTAGCACATCGGGTTCTTAGCGGGGTTTCAAAGGACGAATATGAATGAGTTTTTTTCAGAACCTGATGCCATTTCTTCTGTGAATCAATGCATCATCGGAACTGTGAGGTCATTCAGGAGTCGTGATGAGGTCACTGCTTTGTACCAAATAATGCTGCTGCGCATCTGCCAAATTTGGGAATAACCAACGTGGTGCTAACTTCAATATGGCAAGATCTTAGACCCAGAGTGTCGAATTTATGGATAACTCATGGTACTGAATATAAAATGGTAGGAATTTTGACCCAGAGTGCCAAATATGGAGATAGGTAACATGATGATGACACGACTTCATTGGTTGTCATGGCACCACATTTTAAAGATGTTTCCTTAATGAACCTGATGCCATTTCTTCTGTAAATTAATGAATCATCAGAACTCTGAGGTCATTCAGGAGTCGTAATGAGGTTACTGCTTCATGCCAAATAATTCTTCATGCCAAATTTGGGGATAACATTGTACTGAATATAAAAAGGTGACACCATGGATACAGAGCGCCAAATTTGGGAATAACAAACATGATGCCAACATCAATATGGTGAGATCTTAGACCCAGAGTGTCGAATTTATGGATGACTCAGGGTACAGAATATAAAATGGTAGAAATTTGGACCCAGAGTCTTGGATATGGGTATAACTGTCATGGTACAGCCTTCAAAATGATAAGACCTTAGACCCAAAGTGCCAAATATGGTGATGGGTAACATGGTGATGACCCGACTTCATTGGTTGTAATGGCGTCACATTTTAAAGACGTTTGCTTGATGAGTCGACAGGAAGCTAACGTCATGAAGCAAAACACATGAAACCAGAGTGGTTTGAAAACGAGGTTTGGTGTTTAAACATTAATGATCCAGTTCGGAACCTGTTCACACGGGATGTGAGTCGCTGCAGCTGCAGGGCAAAACAAAAGAAGCCAACTTAGGACAACATCTAACGTCGCAGTAATTAGAGAGAAAAACTGGGTTTAAAAGTAGAAGTCATAATTTTTCTTTGTATATGCCTGTGTTTCTTATGCGGTGGCAGAACTATGTGCAGCGTATCTGGTTTAATGTCAAAATGCCTGTTTTTATTTCCACACGCAAATAAGCAGGCTACAAATCAGCCGCCGTCAAAAGAGAGGGAATTTACAGATGTTTAAAACCACGCCGAGCGGCAGAGCGGCTTGATGTGACGCCTAGCTGGATGTACAGAATCCAGCTAAAAGCATCCATCTATCCATCCATTATCTACTCCGGTCCCATGTCCATACTCCCAGGACAGGGCACACACAAAAACACTCTATATGGGGCAGTTTGGAGAATTCAATTGATCATGATCCATGTTTTTGGACTGTGGGAGAAAACTGGAGAACACGGAGGAAATCCACGTGGACACCGGGAGCACATGGAAACTCCACCCAGATTGGGATTCAAACCGGGAATCCCTAGCGCTGAGAAGAGAACATGCCAACCATTAAGCCACTGTGCCGCCCGCTAAAAGGATCCATCCAGCCATTATCTTCTGCTTTAACCTCTAGTAATGTCGTGGGGGAGTTCCCCATGCCCATCCAGGGGAGAACGTTTCGGGCTCTGGGCAGATACACCCAGGACAGGGCGCCAATCTATCGCTGGGCACACGCTCACTCACACAAAAACACTCTATATGGGGCAATTTGGAGAATTCAATTGATCATGATCCATGTTTTTGGACTGTGGAAGGAAACCGGAGAACCCAGAAGAAACCTACATGGACACGGGGAGAACATGGAAACTCCACTCAGATTGGGATTCAAAACGCCCAGCACTATATATATTTTTATGGGTCCATCCCGCGTCCAGGGGCGCTGTGATGTCACAGTGGCCTTCATAAACCGGCTGATCAAACGTCTGGCGGGTTCTGTCGACCACCAAGGAGCAGATTCGCTCTGGAGCTCCTCTGTTTGCAGCTGACACAAAAAACGCAGAACCGGTTAGAAGATTATGTATCTGGCAATCAGCGGCACAACATCCTGCCGACTGTCAGGACGGAGCGCGCTCAGAGCCGGATGTGTTTATCTTTAGCGTTTGGGATGAGTATCGGTTGTGTAATGTGGGATAAGGGCCTGATTTGGAAGGGGGGGCCTTTTAAACCCCTGATTAAAATTAATAATAACTAATACTGCTTAAGATCCAGACCGTGTGCATGTGTGAACGCGCGTGATCCGGTTTAATTGCACTCAGCATTGTGTTTTGGAACACCATGACACTCATGTGTTTCTTTAGAATAATACCTGAGAACTTCAGGGAATATGGGGAACCTGTTTGGCATGTAAGATTTCTAAAACATTGGGTACTTTTTAATATGTACAGTATTTCTTGGGGTACCTCTTTGACATGTGATGTTTTTGGAATATGAGGTACCTGTTTGGCATGTGATGTTCTTGGAACATGGGGGACCTCTTTGGCATGTGATGTTCTTGGAACATGGGGGACCTCTTTGGCATGTGATGTTTTTGGAATATGAGGTACCTGTTTGGCATGTGACATTCTTGGAACTTAGGGGACCTCTTTGGCATGTGATGTTCTTGGAACTTGGGGGACCTCTTTGGCATGTGATGTTTTTGGAATAAGAGGTACCTGTTTGGCATATGACGTTCTTGGAACATGGGGGTACCTCTTTGGCATGTGATGTCCTTGGAACATGGGGTACCTCTTTGGCACGTACAGTTCTTAGAACATGGGGTACCATTTGATTTAAATATATATAAATAGAAATATGCTGTAACGTCTTGATATGTAAAGCTTCTTGGACATGGGAACAGGGGGGTGGGGTGTAATTTTCGGGAACATGGTGCATCTCCTCATAATATATAGTTGATGGGACGTGGGGTGTCCCAGTGATCTAAAGTTCTTAAAACAGAACACCTTCCACTGTCGTCCTCGTTCTCCATGTCCTCACATTCTCAATTTATTCTGCATCCTGTGAAAGTGTCCCGTCTCTCGACGTAAGAGAATTCTAATCTGCTTTTTGTTTTTGGCATAAAGCTACTTATCTCGCACTGGGCCAAGGTAGCATCCATGAATGGGAGGTTTGTGTCTGCGTATCGAGTGCATTTTTAATCCGGCGGGTTCTCTTGTAGCTAATGCGAGGGCTTCTGGGTGAATTAGCCCAAACATGATCCCTCTTTTACCCACTAAATCTGCCATTCTGGCAATCCGGTCTCCTGGCAGAGGTAACATTTTGTACTTTGCACCCAAAGCCCACTCATTTTGAAGTTGGCTGCGACTGTTTGGAAAGGCCAGTCACAGTTTGAAGCTCGATCCCCTGTCTGCCGTGTGACTTTTTGTGCTTCTTACCACCATCCCACTTGTCAACTCAGCCGTATAATCCCAGCCTAGGATTTTTTTTGGCTGATGTAATGGCCTGATTAAAATGTGTGGCGGTTTAATCCCCGTTGCTTAGTTGTGGTGTTTTTCTCTCCTTATTCCGAATGTTGCACCATTTTTGGAAAGATCATTGCATCATGTACGTAAGGTCATTCGCAGATGCTTTTATCCAAAACGAACTGGGGGTATCCATGGGGTCAGCCTCAGTGCGGATTACATACAGTACCAGTCAAATGTTTGGACACACCCCATTTTTGCTCCATTGTCTGCTTTCTCCACTTAACATATAGATGGACGTCATAATTTTACAATTACAGACTGTAGTCCATCTGTGTTCTTGTTTTTGTTAGCACCCTGTGGTTCTCAGGACCATCACTGAACAGGTATCATTTGGTTGATCGACAGTTCTGCAGTGACACTGTTGTGGTGAGGGGGTTTTAGTGCAGCAGTGCTGCTGTAGTTTCATTTCTCCACCTCAGTCACACTGCTGGGATAGAAATAATGCACCCACCCAATAACCCCTGCTCTGTGGTGGTATTATTGATGTCCTGACCATTAGAACAGAGTACACAGTATGTACTGTAGAACACAAACAGATAATAAGTGAAGCAAAAAGGGGCATGTCCAAACTTTTACCTGGTACTGTATAAAAGTGATGCCACTTCTCCTGTAATATCATAAAAAATTAAATAATAAATAAGTCAGATTTGGGAGGCACGGTGGCTTAGAGGTTAGCACGTTCGCCTCTCAGCACTAGGGATTCCCGGTTCGAATCCCCATCTGGATGGAGTTTCCATGTTCTCCCCGTGTCTGCGTGGGTTTCCTCCGGGTTCTACGGTTTACTCCCACAGTCCAAAAACATGGATCAAGTCAATCGAGTTCTCCAAATTGCCCCATATAGAATGTGTTTGTGTGAGTGAGTGTGTGCCCAGCGATAGATGGGCGCCCTGTCCTGGGTGTATCTGCCCAGCGCCCGAAATGTTCTCCCCTGGATGGGCATGGGGAACCTCCCCGTGACCCTAATATAGGATAAAGCGGAAGATAATGAATGAATGAATAAGTCAGATTCATTTCCAATACCGATCATAGTATCAGGTCACTGCATCCTTAAAATGAAACCATGAACTAAATTAAAATGGGGAAAAGAAAGTTAAATTTAGAATAAAACACTTCATTTATGTAGCATCGGCTCTGAGGGGAAAAGGCAGAAAGGGAAAGGAAGCGGAGGGGCATTGAATGTAGGTCACGCTGTGTATGGAGTCGATACTTCTAAAGCTATTTTCTCATCATTACAGAAGAAATAAGTGCCACGGTGGGAACATAGAACATTTTAATACAGCACACCGTTCAAAACGCAGAATCCGTCTCATCGGATCGTCATGCTGGACTTGCTTGATGTTACTTTAATGTTCAGTTAATCAGAAGTTCATGTCAGCTCGAGTGTTTCCGCCTCACAATTGGACTTTTTTCACGTCCTAATGAAAAGCAGCTGTTTCTTACTTCCTGTGTTTGTTTAGCTGAAAAAATAAAGGAAATGCCTCGTACACAGCTGTTCCGTAAAACATCAGAGGAAGGCTAGAGTACAGGGTCCGAACCCTGACTGGGGCATGCGGGAGAGCATGATGAGGGTCATCACCTTGTAGTGGCCTGGGGTTAACCGAGGACAGTGGACGATGAGTATGTCTGCAGATCCATAGTCTACACTATACTGTGAGGTCTTTATTCACAGTTACATTTGGGGAGCCTCATGGAGCAGCGCATTGAGTCCAGGTAGCTGCACCGCTCAAATAGCAACCTGCCAAAGTCAGAGCGCCACCTGGTTCTTAAAGGGAATGCCAAGTGACATGCTCATTGGTTTACTGCACCCTACGCCCAAAACACATCATTATGATAGAAAGACACTCTGACACGCCTTACAATAAGCCCCAAGGAGTAATTGGGGTTAGGTGTCTTGCCCAAGGGCACGTCAGCCATAGTACTTGGTGGAACCGGGAACCAAGTTCCAAAGAGGAACCTTATAGGAAAATGCTCTCAGTGACAGTGCGCAAGGATGTTGTGAAGAGGACAAAAATAAACAAGACACAAATAAATAAAAAACAAATGTACATCGGTATCTTCTCACAGTCCTTGTCTTCTGAGTGTCCGTCTGAGACAGCAGCTCTTTGTCTTGAAGATCGTCTCGGTATGCGAAACATTTTCATTGGTAGGAGCTAAATCTCATTTCCCCCATGAGTGGGATTATTGTCATTGCCGTGAATCAGAAAATCCATACAGAAGCCGTTTGTCCCTCATGATGCAAGAAGGAAAATAATATAGGAAATGCTAATATTCACTTGCATTGTCCAACGCCGCTGTAATCTCACTCCTTGCATTGTGTTTAACCTTCAGCTCGTTTCCTGAGAGTGCACAACAACCTGCTTAAGATGCTGCGCCTGGCTTTTGTAATTTTACTTTGCACTTTAGAATAGATATGACGCTATATCGATTCATAATTCACTGACTATTGTTAAGTGTTTATTATACAGCATTAATGGTTTTATTTGCTTTGGTTTTTTATTGTTATTTCGTAAGTTACCCTCGATGTAGCTATCTGTTTCAACATCAGCTTTTAGTTTTGAACTGATATCATGAAACCAGCATCTTCAGCCTGAGATACTTTACATTACTCTATTGATGCGGCACATGTACAGTACCAGTCGAAAGTTTGGCTACGCCCCCTTTTGTTCCACTTATTGTCCATGTTCTCTGTTCCACTTACTGTAAAGATGGACTTCTAGACTGTAGTCCTCTACAGTACATACTGTGTACTCTGTTCTAATGGTCAGGACCCCAATAGTACCACCACAGAGCAGGGATTATTTGGTCAGTGCATTATTCCTATCCCAGCAGTGTCACTGAGGTGTTTTTGTATTTTGCTCCATGTTTTCAGTAAAGCTGGAATTTGTAGTTCTACAATTCCAGACTGTAGTCCATCTGTTTGTGTTCTACAGTATATACTGTGTTGTCTAATGGTCAGGACCCCAACACTACCACCACAGAGCAGGAATTATATGGTTGGTGCCTTATTCCTATCCCAGCAGTGTTTTCCGCAGGATGGGCATGGGGAATCCCCCGCGACTCTAGTGGAGATGATGGATGGCTTTACCACAGTCTGTAAATGTAAAACTACCCTTTACATCTTTATGGTGGACAGTAGAGCAAGACGGGGGTGTGTCCAAACTTTCGACTTCACTGTAGGTATCTGTTTAAGCTCCAGAATGATTGCAGCTAGTGAGTATTTAAGATCTAAAAACAACGACCAATTCATCATCGAGGTCTTATTCAATATAATGTTTGTACAGATTATTATTTAATCCGTTCCATGTTGGGATTTCAGCTAACAATAATAAAAAACAGCGCCCGCAATAACAAATTAGACTTGCTTTAGTATTTTGACAAATATAGCCGTCAAGAGAAGACAGGCTAAGCTATCATTTATCATCTCAGGTATATGTTAGCATAACAAGCCTGTGTTGTTATGGCTCGCTGTGCCAAGAGCTGTTAGCCGAGGGCCGGTGTTGAGAAATGTCAATCTGAAAACGAGGAGACACACGTCTCTCATAGATTTGGCCAGGACGTTTACTTTAAGGCTAATTTGCTGCCAGGTTGCTCGTGTAAACAGTGGAGTCTTTCCTCAGCTGCTGCAACACACACACACACACACACACACACACACACACACACATCTCGACGGCACAAACATAAAAATAAACCACTTCTACTGTGTGGTTGTAAGAAACCGGGGTGTCAGCAGGTTAAGGGCCTTCCTGTTTTGGTGATTTGCGACAGCGCTAATCTTAGCATGTTAGCGAGGACGCTGCCGGGAGCCTGGCGCTGTGTAAGCCATCGGCTCATGTCGGATCACGCGGGGTTTCAGATGGCTGAGAGGAAACCTGTATCAGTTTTCCACTTGTTGGTGTCGTTAACCTCACTCTATGTCAGCTCCTTCTGGTGACTCTATTAACGTATGAATTTAGATTCTGCTATGCTAAATTGCTGCTACTTTGTAAAATGGATGCTGTTATTAGCATACTATTATATTATTATACATCTGTGTTTCATATTCTAATATTGTTATTGTATACAAGGGCAGCACGGTGGCTTAGTGGTAATTCCCGGTTCAAATTCCAATCTGGGTGGAGTTTCCATGTTCTCCCCGTGTCTGTGTGGGTTTCCTCCGGGTTCTCCGGTATCCCACAGTCCAAAAACATGGATCAAGTCAACTGAATTCTCCAAATTGCCCCATATAGAGTGTGTCTGTGTGAGTGAGTGTGTGCCCAGCGATGGATTGGCGCCCTGTTCTGGGTGTATCTGCCCAGCGACCCTAATAGAGGATAAAGCGGGAGACAATGAATGAATGAATGAATGAATGAATGAATGAATGAATTATTGTATACATTTTACAAACTTAGTAAACCTATTATATATATGGATTGGAACCCTGCTCCCTGCTCATCACCCGAAATTTTCTACTAAACTTTCTAACCGGGTTCTCCGGTTTCCTCCCACAGTCCAAAAACATGGATGAAGGTCAATTGAATTCTCTAAATTGCCCCATATAGAGTGTGAGTGTGTGCCTTGTGATAGATGCTGTCCTGGGTGTATCTGCCCAGCACCCGAAATGTTCTCCCCTGGATGGGCATGGGCAAACCCCCCCCGTGACCCTAGTAGAGGATAAAGCGGAAGATAATGGATGGATCGGTACATGTTCTCTGTCCTTTGTTCTCGGTCGTTAAGCGGTACCATTCAGAATTTCGTTGTATTATGTACAATGACAATAAATTTTGACTATTTTAATGGATGGATCGGTACATGTTCTCTGTCCTTTGTTCTCGGTCGTTAAGCGGTACCATTCAGAATTTCGTTGTATTATGTACAATGACAATAAACAATGACTATTTTATTCTATTCTATTCAACTCTGATACGACTAACACGTCAACTAATACTGTGTAGGTTTACAATTCCAGACTGTAGTCCATCTGTGTTCTTTGTTGTTGTTAGTCGTCTGTTGGTTCTCTGTTCTCTGTTGGTCAGGACCATCACAGAACAGGTATCATTTGGGTGGTGGATTGTTTATTGTCAGTTCTGCAGTGACACTGATGCACTGAGGGGGTTTTAGTGGGCCGCAGGATGATAAGTGTACAAATCGACTCTCCCTGAGATAACTTCTCAGTCATTGTTAGCTGTTAGCGGCTAGCTATGAGTAAACGAAGTGGCGCTGCCTCACGAACATGACACGTCGCGTCTCTGGAACAATTAAACAGCATTTATCAAGATCATTTCATAGTCAATTAGTGTTTCATTAAAATGATCTGATCACCAATCTGTATCTGCGGCATGTTTAATGTGCTCTTTCTTCATTTCCGTTCCCTTTCAGCCATCTGCCCAGTCAGAATGAAGCATTTCCCTCTGCTAATAATACGAACCGGCCTCATTATCAAGACAAATCAGCATCTGTTTAGTGTTGTGATGAACACTTACTAATAAATGTAATTGGTACCTCTCGTTTTTATTGAATTATTACAACCTCTGACTGCAGAATCAGTCTGATATCGAATTACAAGAGGATAATACCTCAAAGCCCTAATCACCACTGTACACTTCCTGCTTCCAGCTCCCTCTGCCTGAGCTGGCCATCCTGTTTTCAATTACCAGCGTTTGCAGGTTGGAAACGCCAGAGATGAAATCGCAGCCCTATTTTTCTCGCAGGCGAAGAGAGCCGTCTTATTTACCCTGGACGGGGCAGGCTGTGATTCGGCGCTACGGGGCTGTTTTAGGGCTTTTCTCTATCTGCAGAGGGTCTGTTTTAAAGTCCCAATTTTCCATCCTGGAGTGTCAAAACGGAAAGTTGCGGTCAAGCCGTTTACAATTCCATGGAGGGATTTCCACCTGAAACGTCTGTTTAGAAGGTTACTGTAAATTTGGTACGGTGTTTGTGGCGAGCACCAGAAGCAACGCGTCGCCAATGACAGTTATTAAATCGAGTAGCACTGCATGTACCCCGCTAATATCCGTTTCGGGGATGACGGCATGCCTTAAGCTTTGGAAGAAATTTTACGGGGTCAAGTTTATTCAAAGAAAGAAGAAAATAAGAAAATAATAAAGCCTAAAATGGACGTTTTTTGCCCGAGCTGTCGTGTTTTAACAATAAAACAGCCCCATTTCAATTTCTGAATTATTATCACTGAATTATTATTATTATTATACTTATTTTCTATTAGCAGCTAATAACATTTTTTCACAGGTTTTATATATATATATATATATATATATATATATATATATATATATATATATATATATATATATATATAGGGGCAATTTAGATGGGGCAATTTGAAGCAGCCAATTCACCTTGAATCCATGGTTTTCAACTGTGAGAGGAAACTAGAGAACCCAGATAGGACTCACACGGACACGGGAAGAACATAGACGTGAGGTGGACTGACCATATGGTTTCTGGATTAATATTTAAATTTGATAATTTAATGCAAAGCTTTATATGCTAAACTTTTTGTGCAGAATCATATTTATTTGACAGAAGCACGTTAAACTCAGTGTATAAATCGTACATTAAAAAGTGTGTGGGTTGGACCTCCGTGGCAGATGTGTTGAATTATTGAGGCTTAGTGGAGCTGTAATTAAATATATCTATTGGTTTTTCATGACGTGGTGCAGAGGAGTTATCACTGGTTTGTACATCATCAGTGATGGAATTCAATTTCTTACGGAGCTTTATTCACGGCTGGACTCTTACCTCGCGTCGCGCCGTCTTCTGAATTCATATTGCGGAATGTGTCCATGATGGAACTTCATTAAAAACCACGTCCATATGGTGTGATCAAATGAACTGGCAGCATAAATGACTCGCTGTCATTGAAACGTGGGAGGGAGATTTTCGTACCGCGCCTCGGGCAATCCGGCTCTAATTCCAGCCTCATCTATGTGCCGGGGCTGCCTGTGGGACGCCCCACCCCCACCCTCACCCCCCCATCCTTGCTAAAGGTGAAACGATAAAATAATCCCTTTAAGTTGCCTATTTTCTTGACTAACCTTGTCTTTGTTGTGACTCCGCTGCTGCGGAGGACGTGTCTCTATTTCGGCGCAGTGAACGAGGCCTACGTGAGAACCAACCTGCGGCGTGATCGATGCATTACGTAAAGTCCGTTGTCCTTCGTGTTTGAGTTTCCTAAAGCGTCGCGCTCGATGCCATGGGGCCAGTTCGATCCAGGCGTCGGCCGTCGGAAGGATGTGAACGCGAGCTTGGATTTGTTTCACCTTGAACTATGTTGTTTCATCTGAACTCGGAGGTGGAAGGTGGCTTTACCTCATATTTTCCTCTCTCTCACTCTCTCAGCTTGCGGCCGTGGATTCTACAAGTCATCCTCGCAGGATCTGCAGTGCTCGCGATGTCCCGCCCACAGCTTTAACGACAGAGAGGGATCTTGGAGGTGCGAATGCGAGGATGGGTACTACCGAGCGCACTCTGACCCACCTTCAGTCGCCTGCACAAGTGAGTGCAGCCACACACACACACACACACACACACACACACACACACATTGGTTTTTAAGCATAGTGAGGACTTACATAGACCCATACATTTATTAAAGACGTATCCAAACCCTAACCATAGACACTACTTCCCTTACATTAACCATAACCATAACCTAACCATCCACCATGCTGAATGTCCAGCACGGTGCAAAAAAACCCAGTTTGGTTATTCCCAAATCCTTGATTTGTCCAATTTGTCCAATTTGCCCCGTCTAATCACATGTACACACATATTCCCTCTCTCTCTCTTCATCCCTCTGTCTTTATTCCTCAGTCCCGAAGCTAATAAACCGAGGGCCACTTTGCTGTTTCCCATCAAATTACATTGCAATTACTGTCAGCGATGGAAGCCACAGGTCCCATTTGCACTATCCAGCCTCCCTGTTCCTGTCCTCTCCCTCCCTTTGCGCCTGGTTCATCCAGCAGCCCACAACAACCAAATACTACACCCCCTCCCTCCCTCCCTCCCCGACAACCGGCCCACACACACATACACACTCGGGCTTTCATTTGTTCCGACGAGTGCTGCAATTAGTCTCCAACCATTGATGACTTGTTTACACAGTCGAGTTGGTCAGAGGAAGGGAGGGATGGGGGGAGTGATGGGGGAGGGAGGGAGCCATTGGTGGTAAATTCACGACAGTCAGGTTTATTCGTGCAGTTTTCTCATAAATGAGTGATTAATAAAGGGGCCTCTCTCATTCAGGGGTGATGTGATGGAAACTGGGAAAGCTGTACGAATCGTGTAGTGTAGAGAGCTTCAGTGAAGGGTTTCCATGGCAACGCAACTATATCCAAGCGTCAGAGGCAGTGGCGTACAGCACACCACCACCAGACTCTGGAGCAGTGTAGACATGTTCTGTAGAGTGACAGCTCGTGTTCATTCATCTGGAAAGCCGGTGGATGAGTCCGGGTTTGGTGGTTGCCAGGGGAACCTGTCTGAGGGCATTGGTTGCTTTTCAGGCACCTTAGTTCCACGGGAAGGAACCCAGCTCTGCATAATAAGAGATTTCGGATAGTTGCAGGCTCTCAGGTTTGTAAGAACAGGTTGGGAATGGCCCCTTTCTGTTTATTAAAAACATGACCCCGACCTGATGGAACAGCTTTTGGATGATCTAGAACTGATCTAGAGAGGAGACTGGCCAGACCTTCACCCAACTTTGGTGTCTAATAAACTCTAATGGAACACCTTGGATGGATGGCTGCAAAGGGCGGGGCCTCATCTCAAGCCCTTTGAATTACGGGATGTCACTCAAGTTCATACATATAGAAATATATACGGAACTCTACTCTACAAAGTCATATTCCAGCTGTAGAATTTGGTGAGACGAGAGAGCAGGTCTGAGCTCACTGTTGTTTTTCGCATCTTTTCGTATCTCTTTCCTTTTCGTCGTCTCCGTTGCCTCCTTTATCTGTGCCCACCGCAAAGGCACGCTGATGGCAATTCGTCTATTGATTAATCACGACTCCCATCGTCACATATTCGCATCTTCACAATCATTTCATGAAGCCTCCTCTCCAACCCTTTCTTCAGTTTCTTAGTCTCTCTCTCAAGGTCACGACAGAACCGCGGTTTTTCGCGTCTCCAGGTTCTCAACGAAATTCGAGTTTCTTCCCTTCAATCTGCAAAAAATTCCTCGCTCGTTCAAGTTCTCATCCAACTCGCTTCGGTAACTTCAACACTGCCAGGGTTTCGTGACCGCAAGAGGAGGAGGATTTCAGCTGCGGAACCTCCGCGGTGCGCGCCGACTCTCCGGGTTCTGCAGTTACAGTGCGCGTCGTACGCGTCTTATCTTAATTATCCGTGGATTAAGTTGAACTTTGCCGCGGATGAAGATTTCCTTTTCGGGGGATTTGAAGCCTAGTGCAGTAATTGGAGGCCAATTTCCATGAGCTAAGTAACGGCGCAGCTGGTCGGCGCTTAAACGAATGGGAGCGAACCCGAAGCTGCGAAACAAATAGACCGGTCCGATCCGTCAGAACAGGGATTAACTCGCAACGGGATGGAATTCAGATTTGGCGCTGTGATAGGCGCAGGCATGTCATACCCCGGATAATGATTTAATACAAGCAGGAATATCTTTTCCAGTTGTGGACGTTGGCGCCGTTCCATGCTGTATGGTTGCTACGAGATGTTCTGCTTGTACAGCGGCAAGGTTTGAGGAATGTTTGGACCTGCAGCCTCACAGCGAGGACAGAACTTCATCAGTCATCGGTGGCATACGTACAGAGCTGCGGCTCATCTGTAACGGGCTAAAGGTCAACAGGAAATGGGGTTCTCCTCCATCCATTAAACATATACACATACAGCACAACTGTGGACACGCCCCCTTCCATTGTCTACTTTCTCCACTTACCTTATAGGTTCTGAGCGGTTCTCCATGCCCATCAGAAGGAGAATGTTTTGTGGGTTGGGCAGATATGCCCAGGACAGGGCACCACTATATGGGGCAATTTATATATGGGGTAATTTAGAGCAGCAAATTTACCTTGAATCCATGTTTTTGGACTGTGGAGCCCAGAACCCAGAGGAAACCCAGTGGAGATGAGGAGAACATCAAAAATCATTGGCCAACCACATCACAGCTGTGCCGCTCTGTAGAACACCCGTTTTTTGTTTGTTCTGCCATCGTTCTGCCCTCAAATGATAAGGAGGTGAGGTTTCTCCTCGCAGCAGGTTGTTCAGCCGTCACTAGTGTGTTCTCATGCAGGTTCTCTAAGCCGAGCCACTTAATTACTGACTTGATTTTTAATAGCTGGAGAACAGATAAGAACTGCATCCAGACTTAAGCCCTGAGAGTCTAGACACACACACACACACACACCCACGCACAAACAAACTGGATCAGTAATTGACCTCATTAACTCCGTGAGGATGATGCTGGCATCCTGGAGGTATGTGTAGGAACATAGAACTCATGAATACACGGTTCTCCTGCGAATGCAAATATGGGGTAAAGCATTCAAAACCGCTGGAGGGGCACAGTGACAGTTCAGAGAGTCCAACGACTCTAAAGAATACCGCTGACCTGAATTTACCGAACCCTGTGTGGTCTGCTGCTGTCGTAGCCCGTCCACCTCAAGGATGTATTCTGACACCCGACATAATCCAGTGGTCAGTTAATTAGGATTGTTCTGTCATGTGACTCATCTGACTGATATGATTGTTAAGTGTATTGATGAAATGAGCATAAATAAGCACTCATCTGCTGCCAACAACCATGTGCCGGGGCTGGCTGATGTTTTAAACAACATTCATTTTGTTATTTATCTGCAGGGCAGGATGGTGTATGTGTTTACTTCATTCAGTGTGTGTGTGTGTGTGTGTGTGTGTGTGTGTGTGTGTGTGTGTGTGTGTGTGTGTTACTGCACGTATAGGTTAAATGTAGAGTACACACTCCTCTGTGTGTAAACACTGTAGGCAAAACAGATCACTATAACACTTTATAGAAATAGATTGGCAGCCATCTGGTGCCAACAACCATGTACCGGCCATTTTTCTTTTTGACGGTTGATGTGAACATTATCGAGACCTACCCGATTTAACGGCATTGCACATTGTGTTCTGATTGGCCGGCTGGTACGTGTACCATTTCCTGTGTGTGTAAATTACACCTTCGTCTTGCAGTGTGAAGCCGAACATGTAAAGCAACCTAAATGTTAAGCTGTACGTAAAGGGCGGGGTGCGGCATCCTGATGTAAGAAAATAACCGAGTTGACGGCGCATGCCTTGCGCCGCTTTGCATCATGGTCTGTGGCTTTTCATTCGTTTCTCGGTAACAGCAACACTTTGTTCGCTGTTACTTCTCAGCAGAAAGTCAGTAAACATGGCAGACGGGAGAACGTCTGCATCTCCTCTGAGCTCTGTTTGACCTCCCGACCTGTTTTACAGTGTTTGCAGTACAACCCCCCTCCCCACACACACCCCCCCCCCCCAAAAAAAGTCAAGAAAGGCTCTTGGAGGATGCGCGGCCGCTCGCGCGTGCGCGCCCATGTATTTCAAGCACATCGCGGATGCTTGATGTTCGGCCCGTGATGCATAATTCATGTTTCTTCAGCGCAGTTCATATCACAAGTTCTCTCCTCCAGATTCGACCTAACGGCACCCTGCCGGCGAAAGCGGCTCGTACGCGCAGACACGGACATGCAATCACACGCGCGCTACGCGATGGAGACATCGGGCTGAGCGACCGCCGCAAGATTAATCTATGAAATGAAAAAGGCTGATGCTGAGAGAGAGATACCGGGGTGAAGGGAGGATGTGAGAGGAGGACGCCATGACAGGAAGCCACCAGGTGGAGGTTCGAAGCGCTATATTTAGTGATGACATCACTGCGTACCAGTCTGATGTTGGGGTTATGGGAAATGAATTCCTTCGTATAGGGAATCATAATGTTGAGCAAAACCCTGTGTTATTATTGGCACTCCTGAATTTAAACTTAGATTTTGAGTTGTTCTTGTTTACAGCATTTCGATAAAGCATCCAGGGCCTCCTGGATTTAAGGTGAATGGGCTGCTCTAAATTGTCCCCATATACAGTGTGTGAGTGTGAGTGTACTTAGTGATGGATGGGTTTCCTATCCTGGGTGTATTTGCCCAGCACCCGAAACATTTGGATGGGCACAGGGCCTCCTCCAAGTTCTCTGGTTTCCTTTCCAGTTCAAAAACATGGATTTAAGGTGAATTGGCTGCTCCAAATTGCCCCTATATATAGTATCTGCATGTGAGTGAGTGTGCACCCAGTGATTGATGGGCACAGGGACTCCTCCGAGTACTCTGGTTTGCTTCCACAGTTCAAAAACATGGATTTAAGGTGAATTGGCTGCTCTAAATTGCCCCTATATATAGTGTCTGCATGTGAGTGAGTGTGCACCCAGTGATTGATGGGCACAGGGACTCCTTTGGGTCCTCTAGTTTCCTCCCACAGTTCAAAAACATGGATTTAAGGTGAATTGGCTGCTCTAAATTGCCCCCATATACAGTGTGTGAGTGTGAGTGTACTCAGTGATGGATGGGTGTCCTGTCCTGGGTGTATTTGCCCAGCACCCAAAACATTTGGATGGGCACAGGGCCTCCACTGAGTTCTCTGGATTGCTTCCACAGTTCAAAAACTATGGATTTAAGGTGAATGGGCTGCTCCAAATTGCCCCTATATATAGTATCTGCGTGTGAGTGAGTGTGTACCCAGTGATTGATGGGCACAGGGACTCCTCTGGGTTCTCTAGTGTCCTCCCACAGTTCAAAAACATGGATTTAAGGTGAATTGGCTGCTCTAAATTGCCCCCATATACAGTGTGTGAGTGTGAGTGTACTCATGGATTGGTGCTCTGTCCTGGGTGTATTTGCCCTGCAAGTGGATATTGTGTAAATAGATAAAAGAAAAAGCCCCACAGCCTTACCGTCTCCCACTGTACAAACAGTGGGCTCACCAGTTTAGCTATAATTAACTATAGAACACGATTCCAACTAATTAAACCTTTAGATGCAAATTCCAGAATTCCAAACTCGTTAGTCCTAGCCAACAGTTTGGGGAAGAACACGTCAATCACACGTACTATGTTAAATCTGTGCACGAGATATCGTGGGATGGGATAATGGGTTGAATCGGAATATTGACCTCACACATCCTCCTGTAGACCATGGGACACACCCTCCCTCATATGGAGTGGCAAGTCAACCCCCTGAGAGCACAGGCTTACGATGTGGAAAGGTTCGAAGTGAGACGGCGATGGGGCGATGTCCACAAACTTGCGGCGCTCTGAAGCGAGCCGAATCTCAGCTCTTAAATGAAGTAGCACACTTGCTTGGATTAAATCTGTCGGCCGCTGAGTGAGCTACTGAAGTGCCACTCGAAGCCGCCTGCGTCTCGCTGGCTGTTTATTGGCGGATAATCAGTCCCTTGATCTTTGCTCCTCGAGAGCGGAAGGCGAGCGGCTGTGATCACGGAAGCCTCATCATTACAGGTCGCCATGGCAATACGACACACATCCCACGAGGTGAAGTGTGTTTGTGTACCAGAGCACCTGCATGCGAGGGCAACCCAGAAGTGCAGATGTTCCGTGGGTCTTCAGAACCGAATGACGGTCTTTCTAATGCATTGGAACGCCGAATATATTTATTGTAGCTATTAAATTTGGGCTATCGTACTCCCCGCCCACAGTCTGCTCTCATGCCTTCTGCCTGCGTGGTTTAAATAGCAACGCTGCGTGTGAGTATATCTACCCTGATTGGCTCTTAACATCTTCTCCTAACGTCAAAAGTCTGAACGCTGAATAGCTACGTGAGGTTTTCCTCCAACCCAAAATGATCCAGGTTCGGGAGGCGGATGTCCGAAATGACGGAACGTCAGCGAGAGAATGGGGTGAAAACACGGCGCGACCTCCCCCTCCACCTGCCCCCGGGTGGCCCTTTCATCTCGTCTGATCATGCATTTTCCCTCCCTCCACCATCTCTGCTGATGAATATTGCCAAGTGTGTGTGTGTGTGTGTGTGTGTGTGTGTGTGTGTGTGTGTGTGTGTGTGTGTGTGTGTGTGTGTGTGTGTGGGCCACAGAGGACCTGGGCGCCATTATCCATAATGAGGAGCACCTTTTAAGTGTCGTATTATTCGACCGCGCCGTTCTAAAGCCTGCTTTTTGCCCTCATGCATATGGATGGCGCTCTTTGTCAGTAAACGTTCTGGGTTCCCGTGAAAAGTGAGGCGCACATCAGGCGGCGGACCTCACGAATCCCCGTCCCGTAATTAAAAGCACTCCGGCGAGATGAGTCAGCTCGCGAGATGGCGCTTGTTTTACGAGCCGAGGTCGGAGGCAGCGGTGGCGCCTCGTTCTCCGGCGTGAGGACGGCCGGTTCTTGGACCCCTTTTTATACCAGACCATAAATTTGCGGCTGTCCATCTCACTGCCCGTCAAAAGCTTTAACATTTACTGCGCCGATCGGAATGCTGGAAACTCGTTATAATTAAAGTGGGCTAATTAATCAGGACACCGGTGTGATTTAAGTCTGAGTTTATTAATACCTTAATGACTAATGGGATGTTCTCCCTTCTGTCTGTATCAGAACCATTTACAGACAGAACTGACACAGCACACGTGTAACTGTACTGAAGGGGTTTCAGAGAACCGATGTTCTAATCGGAGTGTAACTGTGCTAAAGGAGTTTTGGAGGACGGATGTTCTAATCGGAGGATTCTACATTTACATTTACATTTAGTCATTTAGCAGACGCTTTTATCCAAAGCGACTTACAAAGGACAACATTAGAAGCTAGCTATGCAGAAGCTATGCAGAAAACCAACTTTTTTTACTAACCTTTTTTTTTTTTTTTTTTTTTTTTTCTACAACAGGTATTTGTTAAAGAGATGCGTCTTCAGTAGTTTCTTAAAACCGCTTAGTGATTCTGCCTTACGGACAGAGTTGGGAAGATCGTTCCACCATTTTGCAGTGGTGAACGCCAAGGAGTGAGAATTAGGTGGAACCAACAGGGGGCGATCATCACTGGAGCGAAGTGAACGAGTCGGAGTGTATTTTGAAAAGATAGAGTGAAGGTAGGAGGGGGAAGATCCAGAAATGGTTCTGTAGGCCAGAGTCAGTAACTTGCACTAAATGCGAGCAGCTACAGGGAGCCAATGGAGGGAAATGAGAAGTGGACTGACATGAGTTCGCTTGGGCTGGTTAAACACAAGCCGGGCTGCAGAGTTTTGAATTAGTTGAAGAGGTCTGATTGTGGAAGTTGGGATACCGGCAAGTGGCGCATTACAATAATCAAGCCGGGATAGGACTAGGGCTTGAACAAGCAGTTAGGTAGCATGTTCAATCATGGAGGGTCTGATCTTCCTGATGTTGTAAAGAAGGAATCTGCTGGAACGGGCGGGGTTCTAATTGGATGTTCTAATGTAACTGTGCTAAAGGAGTTTTGGTGGACAGATGTTCTAATCGGAGTGTAGGATGACGGATGTTCTAAAGGATGGAGGTTCTAATCTGTGCTAAAAACGTTTTGGAGTATAGAGGTGTTCATTACGGTTCCTTTAATTATTTATTTTTTTATTTTTTTATTTATATAAATTGTCGCGTTGCTCTGCCCCATGTGGTTGGGGCTGGTACTCCCCCTAGCCTCCACCTTCCTCCCCTTTGTACCTCGGAACTCATTATCAGGTTCTTCTCAGCGGTCCTTGCTGACCTTGACGTTTCTTCAGTGTTACTTCCCACATCGAAGAACATCTCACGGTATCTGGGTTACGCTCTTAATTGTGTGCCGGTTCCAGCCGGCGGGTTCGGATTCGGCACGTCCCTGTGGAACCTTAATAAAGCAGACGAGGACAGAGAACAATCCAGCGGGGGTGCGGACGCTCGAGGTGGCACCTCCTGTCATGGAGGTTACATAACTCTCCTCACGGTTCTTTTTCTTCCTCATCTCAATTCTTCTGCTGTTTAGAACCGAGGGTTCCGCTCATCACCCCCCCACATGCTTTCCCTTCTCTATCATTTTTAAAGATTATTATTATTATTATTATTATTATTATTAATAATAATGTACCATCATCATCATCATCAGGTGTGTAACCTCAGCGACGCCCTCCCTCTAGAACCTCAGACTCAGGTCTTCCTTCTCCTTGTAGGACCACCGTCAGCACCCCAGAACCTGGTCTACAACATCAACCAGACCACCGTGATGCTGGAGTGGAACCCTCCGGCCGACGCGGGGGGCCGCGGCGACCTCACCTACAGGATCGTGTGCCGGCGCTGCAGCTGGGAGCCGGAGGAATGCGTCCCATGCAGCGGGACGGTGGCGTTCACACCGCAGCAGAGCGGCCTCGCCGAAACCTCTGTCACCATCAGCGAGCTGCTGCCGCACGCCAACTACACCTTTGAGGTGGAGGCCGTCAACGGCGTCTCGGAGTTGAGCCGCACACAGCGCCTCTTCGCCGCCGTCAGCATCGCGACCAGTCAGGCTGGTGAGTAACGAAATACACAACAGTCCAAACTCAGCGCCTCACGTTCTCTGCCTTCTCGTCTTTCTGTCCTTGTTTTCCTCTCGTTATTTCTGTTATTTCCTGTTACACAGTTTTAATTATTATTTTTATATATATTTTTTTTGTTTCCTTTAACCTTATCCTCTCACCTTCCTTCATATGAACATTCTTTCATTTTGTTTCTTTTTCGTCTCTTTTTCATTTCTCTTGCTAACCCTTCTTTCTGTTTATCTTTATTCCAAATATTATTATTTTAGCACTCCCTCTTCGTTTCTTAATTTTTTTCTTTCTCTTCTGCTCTGAACTTCTTTTCTGTTTTGTTTCTGTTCTTTTTTTTGTTTGTTTTTCTTAATTTTTTATGCACTTATTTTTATTTCACATTTCGTTCTTGCCTCATTTTCTTTCTTGTAGGTTTTCCTTCAATCTTTTTCTTTCACACCCCACATTTTAGGATTTCTTTATCTTTTCTTTATCCTTTTCTTTTCTTCTTGTCTTTTTTTTTCATTTTATTTTGTTCTGTTTCTTTCCTCATTTCTTTTTTTTTCTTTCAAAATCTGCATTTTTTTTCTTCCCGGTTCTATGAAGCATTTTCCCCATATCTGGAAACCCTCTTTCCATTTCTTTCCTCTCTCCTCTCACGGTAACAAATGTGTGTAATAAGAGATCTTGTAAGTTCAGCTTTAGAGCACGAGAACCATAATAAACAACCTAATTAACAGAGATTAAATTCAGAAAACATTTGACATGTTCAATAATTAAAATAAGTGCCTCGTTAACAAATCGTGTTAGCAACCAGGACGTGCAGCCAACTAGCGAAGAAAAGATGGCGGCTGTTCCGCGTCAGTAAGTTCATAACAGGGCTGAAATGTACTGCCATTAGAACATATCAGAACATAGTGGGTCCCGGGGTTCCTGACAGGTTCCTGCATGTGGGAGCTCAGCGTTGGGTGGAACTGGGCCGAACACGTGTCGTGGATGCGCCGGGGCCTGTGTGTGTGTGTGTGTGGGGGGGGGGGACACGTCTTACGCCACTTTGGTTTCTGTGATTTTCCTCGGCGGGGCGGTCCCCCCGCGAGACGGCGTGATTTCATGCGAGCCGGTTTATTGTTCCGTCGGCAGTGTACTTAACCCGGTGGGAATAATTTCACAAATGATTTGGCAATGGTTCGCCTGCAGTTCCTAATTCGGGGCTCAGCTGCGGCGGTTGGCGTCGGAATCCGAACAGGAAACTCTTAATCCTACGAGCGGCACTCATTCCGTCTCGTCCTCTTCTATCACGTTCTGTACGTGGTCGGAAAGCCCGCACCCCCGTTCAAACCCCGTACGGTCGGTCGGCACAGAAGCCTGTTCTGCAGATGCAGCGCTGATGTCATTAATCCAGAGAGCAGGACTCTCTGGTGGCTGGATGCAGCATGTCCTTATTTCCATGGCTCTCTCCCGGAGACCCCCCTGGGAGCGGCGGGCGCTTTCCACCGCTGACTGCACACATCCAAGAAGAGATCTCCTCCTGCTAATGGACTATTTTTAAGGATCGTGCAAACAAGATTTCTCTTTCATGCCCAACCACCCATGAAATATAATTTGCCATCAAGTGCACACTGACTGGGCTCATTAATGGAGGTTAGCTCAGCCTGCTCGCCTCGACGTTTTATCGGAAGTGCCGCACGTTGCGAGGGGCTCCGCAGAAACCCATCCACCACTTTTTATTTCCTTTATTTAGAGGCATCATGAATCCAAATGACATATAGGATATACAACTATAAATGGGCGGCTTAGTGGCTTAGTGGTTAGCATGTTCTTCTCTCAGCGCCAGGGATTCCCGGTTCGAATCCCAATCTGTGTGTAGTTTCCATGTTCTCCCAGTGTCTGTGTGGGTTTCCTCTGGGTGTTCCGGTTTCCTCCCACAGTCTAAAAACATGGATCAAGGTCAATTGAATTATCCAAATTCTCCCATATAGAGTGTGTCTATGTGTGTGAGTGTGTGCCCAGTGATAGATTGGTTTCCTGTCCTGGGTGTATCTGTCCAGTGCCCGAAACGTTCTCCCCTGGATGGGCATGAGAAACCCCCCTGCGACCCTAATATAGAATAAAGTGGAAGATAATGGATTGATGGACAACTATAAATATATATAATATAGAATATCCAATATACAACTATAACTATAAATATAATATATATTTAAATTAAAAAAATATGTATAATATAGTATACATTAGAAATATAAACATAGAATATCGATAAAGCAGCATATGAAATGTGAGATGTAGCAGAAACTGTGTATATGATGTATATATATATAAGATCTGATGTTTGGGGAGGTGAGAAAAGACATAGAGGATGGAGGAGAGGGGCGAGCTGGGCGCGCCGTGATGGATGTCTGATGACGGGGTCCCTGACGGAGACGCACGGCAGAACACGGGACCTCGGCAAGGGCATTCGGACAGAGCTGGGGGGGGGGTTGAGATGATGTCTGGCTCGCTGACAAAAGACAAGTACTCTGGCCACCTCGTACAGTATGCGGTCGTTAGTTACAGCTGAAGTGATCTGGGGGGGTCTTGTAATCTTTGTAATCTGAGCCCACCGTTCCCGTTTAATCAGATCAGCACCGTCCTCCGACAGGACGCTGTCCGTAATCAATAAAAATGTCCCCTGAATAACAACGCCCGCCCCTTTATTCATTCCATCACGAGCTGGATGTAACCATCATGTCGCCGGACATTCCTCCGGGATCCGCGGAGAATGAAAATTCCCGCCATGACTTCATTCTTCACGTCTCAGGAGCTGAAATGAAGTACGAAGAACCCCACTGAGGTTCTCCGCCTCATCACAACACCACATGTCTGCTGCTAACAGCATGCCCTTTCGCTAACCCGCCACGGTTCCTGCGTGTTCGGAACGGCTCCCGTCCCCGATGGCGTCCCGTCTTGTTATTGGAGAGCTTTATTATCTCGCGCCGAGCTGAGAGGTGGTACATTGCAATTGCTCTTTAGAGCGTGATCGCAACAGGTACAGGTATAAAGAGGATGTTCTAAGTCCCTGATGGAGGATGAACCCTCGTTTATATTTCGGTTCTGTAAATGAACCACAGGTGGAAGCAATAGTGATGGGGTGTGTGAGGGGTGGGATGGTGGCTGTACAGCAGGAAGGACCCGGATCCGATTCCCAGTATGGCATGTCCTCCCTGTGTTTTCTGGTTTCCTCCATCTTTTAAGAGTTGGTGTCGTAGTCGTTAGGGGTGTAGATGTTAGTGCACACGTCTCAAACCTGGATAAAAGGAGGGTTCGGTTGGGAACAGGTACCAAGTAGAATATGATACGCAGAAAAATCTTCTCGCAGTGGCGCCCCCTAATGGGAACAGACAAAAAAAAGTGTGAGGTACCATTTTTGGCGATAGGAAATATAAACGGACTATAAGACAGACTGTTGGCCTGTGCAGGGTAGTTCCCTACCTAATGATCCCTAGATAGGCTGCAGCACTTTCCCTAAATGAGTGACCGAAATGGTTTTGTGATAATTTAATGATGAGGCAAATGGTTTCTAATAAAAAGATCAGAGTGGCTGTGTTATTTTGAAGCAGCAATTAGGTTCCACATCCATCTCTGTCCCGTATTCAGTGGAAATAATGTGCGGCTGAAACAGCGCGGCAGTGGCGGGGATGTCGAGCCATGGCACAATGCCGGCTTTGTTTTGGGTGGAGATAAAGGAATTTAACCTCGTCTGGCCACCCTCGATTCGCTGCGCACTGAAGCCTCGCTATCGCAATTTTATCCCTGGCTGCTTCATAAAGGCAAAGGATGGAGCAGATCTCGTTAGCCCTGACGTCTATATCCACCCCTTAGGGCCTTAACGAACTACTTAATGAGCCCGTCAGCCGCCGGCAAAATGGATGGAATCGGCGCGAGTGTAAAAGACAGGAGGGTTTGGCGCCGAGATAAACGGGTCGGCGAGCGCCGGCTTTCCTGACGGCGAGACAAAGGCGCAGATGTCAGGAGGTGGAGAAATATCTGTGATTTGGTAAAAACGAGGCTGGTGGTGAGGCGCCGCGCGCATTCTAATCAGAACAGAACCCAGGGAGAAAGAGATGCAGCTGATGAGGAATTCACACCTCCCTTTAATTACCCTTCTGTTAGCTTATCATGCAGAAATGAGAGATCAGTGAGTCGGAGAGAGAGACCAAGAAAAGGAGAGAGAGAGATAGAGAGAGACATTGAGAAAGAGCGACGAAGAGAGAGAGAGAGATTGAGAAAAAGAGAGATGAAAAGAGAGAGATACATTGAGAAAGAAAGAGACCAAGAGAGAGAAAAAGACAATGAGAAAGAGCGAGATGAAAAGAGAAAGACATGGAGAAAGAAAGACACAGAGAGAGCGAGACATTGAGAAAGAGAGAGACAAAGAGAGTGAGACATTGAGAAAAAGATAGATGAAAAGAGAGAGAGACATTGAGGAAGAGAGCATAGAAGAGAGAGACATTGAGAAAAAGACGAAACGAGAGAGAGACATTGAAAAAGAATGAGACCGAGAGAGAAAAAAAGACGATGAGAAAGAGAGAGAGAAAGAAAGACACCAAGAGAGCGAGACATTGAGAAAGAGAGAGACAAAGAGAGTGAGACATTGAGAAAAAGAGAGATGAAAAGAGAGTGAGACATTGAGAAAGAGAGACATTGAAAAAGAGAGAGACAAAGAAAGAAAGAGACAATGAGAAAGAAAGAGACAGAGAGAGAGAAAAAGACAATGAGAAAGAGAGAGATGAAAAGAGAGAGAGAGACATTCAGAAAGAATGAGACAGACAGAGAGAGAGAGAGAGAGACATTGAGAAAAAAGAGACGAAGCGAGAGAGAGAGAGAGACAGAGAGAGAGCGAGAGAGGCCGATGATGTCATTATCAAATATTGTAGCAACTATTAAAATTCAGGTCGGAGTTAAAACAAAGTTGTGTTGTCAGTAATTAGCAGAACTTCGTGTCGATGTGAAGGTGCTGATGCAGCGTTAACAACGTCGTCTTTAGTCTGTGAAGCGAGGAGGAGCAAGGCATGCGGCCTGTACCCACGATGCCCGGCGTGTTTGTATTCCAGGAGAACCCGGCTCCTGGTTCTTGCATATCGGGAGAAAGTTTATTATTATTAAGTGCTGTCAGCGCCTCCCACTCCATATGCATGATGTTTCTGCAGAACCATCCGTCTTCTGTTTGAGTCTTCAGGCTTCTTAATGGTGTGTTCATGATTTCTCTAATTGTATCCATCCATCTTTCGGGTGGGCGTCGCCGTTTTCCTATTTTCTCCATTTTTATTGATTTTCTTTTATTTAAACCTGCATCGTCTCATTTAAATATGAGTTCTAACATAATAGGAGACTCTGGTACCGGGGGAACCTTAAGCTGGAGATGAGCAATGCTTTGGCCTCTCGTCTCAGAGTGACCTCTGCATGTGTGGTGGTCAGAATGCTCACCTCTCAGCACTGGGGATCCAGGTTCCATGTTCTCCCTGTGTCTGTGTGGGGTTCTCCATGCACTCCGGTTTTGTCCCACAGTCCAAAAATATATATTCAAGTGCAGTTGGTTGCTCTAAATTGCCCCATATAGCGTGTGTTCGTGTGAGTGAGTGTGCCTAGTGATAGATTGGCGTCCTGGGTGTATCTGCCCAGCGCCTGAAACGTTCTCCCTTATATCTCCCACCGCAACCCTAGTTCAGGATTTCAGCTGCAACTTAACAGGGTGGGAGATACCAAAATAAAAGTCCGGATGATGATGTAACATCAGACGCACAACATCCCAGCAGCGTTAGAACCCGTGACGCCTTCAGTCGTACCCTGCACCTCTGTAGCCGAATTCAGAACGCGATCGTGCCCCGAGCCCCGGCTCCTCGCCTGAATTCCAAAAGCTTCATGTCGGCTCCGTGGCCTCCGACCTTTTTGCACTTTTTCCGTAATGAATACGGCCACTTTGCAGACATGCTATCTCTTCAACACGGATCTCCTCGGATACCTCAGAGACGGATCACACTTTCCTGGAAACAACGGGGCCATTGATCGATCGCTTTAAAGTCCTAATCTGTGGAAGGCCCTGTTAAAAAAAGAAAGGACGGATTGATTCTCGGGATTCCCTGTTGGCCGGCGTCGGTTTCTGGTTAAGCGGATCCCACAAGCCTCTTTTGTAGGGCTTGTATGGCGGTTCCAGTTACCTGGCGGCTCTTTCGCCCAACTCCCTTTCAGGCTCACTTTCACGGGACGTAAGGGGATAGCATCCAGCCCGGAGTCATCACTCCAGCAGCTGGACCAAATCTAGGTGGTCTCCGTCGCAGGACGGACACTTAACCTGCAACTTCTGCGCCCGGCTGGGGCGCCACCTGATCCGCGGGGGGGGGGAGGGGACGCGATGAATCATTTTCATGGACGGTGCACTTTAATTACTTTGAATCACAGCAGCTCATTAATCTCGGAGCGGGGTCCCGTTGCAGGCCCTTTCATTGCAGGCGGGCCCCCGAAGCCCCTCCAACCTCCATCCAGTTGAATAAGCATGAGTGGTCTGTGACGCTCCGTGTCCAGCCGACGTTCCAGAAAGTTCTCGCTGTGCACAAACTCGAGGAAAGAGCAATTTGGTAAACAGCCTGCGCCTGAAAGGAAATCGCTTCCAATAAAGGCTAATAAAAACAGACAGGGAAATGGACTCGACTGGAATCCAAAACATCAAATATGTCTGTACATCGGGCGGGAAATGGAAATTAAGAAGGAGACAGGGGAAGATGGCGGGAAGGTAAACGGCCTCCATGTTGCCTTTTGTTGTATTGTTATCAACAAGTTTGCCTCTACATTAGCATTTTTATGCAGTTCCTCAAACTTTTTGCTGCTTCATATCGCATTCAAACGAGGGTGTACCTACCCACAATGCATTTCTAAATTGTTTTTAGAGCCGGTTTGTGCACGTCAGCTTATTGTCGCTCTTTTTTAAAGGGCTTTTGTCCGTATCAGCGTTTTATTCTGTTTTCCATTCGTTATTTTACACCCATTTCAAGCAAATGCAATATTATGTTTAGTTTATTATTCGCTCTTCGGAAACATCATGGACATTTTGTTCTCCACCGAAACATGGACTATAAAGACTTTACCTCAGCTAAGTATTCAACCAATCCCAGTGCAATTCAGTGACAACCATGTGGTCTCCACTCAAGAAACTCAAGTAAAGATGGGTTAAACAGGTACCTCGAATTAAACAGGACAAAACGGATACCTCAAACTAAACAGGACAAAACGGGTACCTCAAACTAAACAGGACAAAATGGGTACCTCATACTAAACAGGACAAAATGGGTACCTCATACTAAACAGGACAAAATGGGTACCTCAAACTAAACAGGACAAAATGGGTACCTCAAACTAAACAGGACAAAATGGGTACCTCAAACTAAACAGAATTAAAAACTTTAGAGCTCTCCCGCTAGTTGAGTCGAGTTGAATTCTTTGAGTGTTAATACAAGCTAGTCGAGTTGTATGATGTCTATCTCTGGTCCTCATTTGTCTCTGACCTGCTCTGGAGTCTGCAGTGCTTTTCATCATGAAAATGTCTTTAGCTCGTTCTCTTCACTGAGAGCTTCCTCCTCTCCCCTGTTATCCTTCTGTACATACAGACACAATCAACAGAACAAAGAGGCGGAGTCAATCACCTGCCTCATTCCCCTGACTCCTGAATTCAGTAATTTAATTCACTAAGACACCTTTAAAGACACCTTCAGTGCTGTAGGACGTGAAAAGTATCGTTTAAAAGTCCTGAATTTGGGAAATCCTTTAGTGTGGGTTTTGGCTGAACCACACCGTGGCCAGCGTCTTCAAAGACCCGGGGCAAGGATGCAGTTTAGTCACAGATCCAGTGTTTTGAGAGAAAAAAGGTGGCGCTGCGTTGAACAACCCTTTCTTTAAAGCCAGCTAACATGCTGAGTGAGTAGTTGTGTAACTCTGTCCTTATCTCGTTTGGACTTGTTTGATCCCCCACTTCTGTTTACTCGCGTGTATTGCAGCCTAATAAAAAAAAAAACACTAAGAGAGTGAAGGTGAGCGACGTCGGGCGATAACATTGACGCCACCCACTGTGAACGACTGAAGATGTGCGAGAGCGATACGGAGCTTATTGCTTTATGTCCGTCCAGCTTCAGAGCGTTTAGACTCGCGTTCATCTCACTTCGCTCTTTATCTCACGGCAGACTCGTGTCAAACACATTCCTGCTGTTTATTTTTGACGTCTGTTTCTTTAGAATTTAATAAAGCGCTCTTTGTCTTCCTTTAGAACCGGGTTCCACCAGCCTTTCAAGGCTTTTTATTATATCGCCAGATGTTTTATCAAAAGCTTTTAATCAAAGGAAAGAAGAGTCACAATACACATGACACTGTGGCCCAGTTTCTTCCAATATGATACAGTTTTCACCTTAAAATGGTTCAGCCATTGAACACACACACACTTTTTAAGAACCTGATATTTTCTGCTAATGTAATGCTTAGTGGTTAGCATGTTCTCCTCTCAGCGCTGGGGATTCCCGGTTCGTATCTCAAACTGGGTGGAGTTTGCATAGTCCAAAAACATGGATCAAGGTCAATTGAATTCTGCAAATTGCCTCATATAGAGTGTGAATGCGTGCGTGTCTGTGTGAGGGAGTGTGTGCCCAGTGATAGATTGGTGCCCTGTCCTGGGTGGACCTACCCAGCGCCCAAAACTTTCTTCCCTGGATAGGAATGGGGAACCCTACCGCGACCCTAATAGAGGATAAAGTGGAATATAATGGATGGATGGATGGATCAATAAAGGCTATCTAGCTAGCTAGCCAGGTTATATGCCTCAAGAAAGTTTTAAGGTCTTTTGTAGCTACCCTCATTACATTTATAGATCTCAGCGTGGACGTCGGTTTTCCAGTTTAATATAAATGTTTCAATGTTTCCCAGATCTGACCTCCCACCCATCAAACATGACCACCTGTATATGGGATCACAGCAATGTTATAAATTTTTATCTATAAGGATTGTGGGCGTGTCTTTGCTCTTTGATGAGCGTCTGTTGATATCTGTTGGTGCAGCTGGGTTTTCCGTCACCAAGATAGCAATACTTCAAAAGTTTAGCTGAACCCGGCTCATTTTGCCCATCGGGGGAGGTATATTCACAATGCTGCGTTGCTATTTAAACCACTTGTGAACCATTCTGTAAGATAGTGATGGGCATCTCGGCGCTCCTTGCGCAGGAAGTGAGATAGAACCTCCAGTGTAACATCAAATAAACCTCTAACCAATAAAAGAAAGTCTTCATAACCCTAATTATGGTAAACTTAGAAGCTTAATGGCATAATTGGCTGATGGAGCTCATTAGTCCCACCCAGGCAGTCGAGCCAGTTCTCCAGTCTTTGATGTATGATCTGCAGATGAAAGAAAGCAGCCTTTGTGTGCATCATTTAAAGCTTAACAAGCAACACGAGCGGCATCAGAGTTTAGAATAATATATATAATGAATCCATGTGCAAACGTTCAGCTCTGCGTTATCAGACCCGGAGGTTCACGCCAGGGGTCGAGGATGAGGCCGTGTGAGACGGCACTAATATCGGCTCACACCTCGCTGGGGATGTGGGTGCAGAAGAGTGACCCAGGTTGGCCCAGTTGGTTGTTGAGTTTGCGTGTGCATCACGTTATCTTTTGCATTCACCGGCTCGGCGCTAAAATGTTTCATTTCCGTCGGCGAGACGGAGAACCGAAAGAAAAACAATAAGAGATTCAGGAAAAAGGAAATATCTGAGATTCCTGAGAGACGAAGCAGAGAACCGATGGAACGCGTCGCTGTGCAAGCAAAGATGAAGGGACAGCGCAGATGTGAGGCTTTGTGAAGCGTAAAAGATGGAGGGTTCTGGGGTGGCACAGTGGGTTAGTCGTTAGCATGTTCTCCTCTCAGCGGTTTGAAACTCAATCTGGGTGGAGTTTGCATGTTCTCCCCGTGTCCGTGTGGGTTTCCTCCGGGTTCTCCGGTTTCCTCCTACAGTCCAAAAACATGGATCAAGGTCAATTGACTGCTCCAAATTGCCCCATATAGAGTGTGTCTGTGTGAGTCAGTGTGTGCCCAGCGCTAGATTGGTGTCCTGTCCTGGGTGTGTCTGCCCAGCACCCGAAACTTTCTCCCCTGGATGGGCATGGGGAACCCCCCATGGAGGATGGTGGATGAAGGGTTTTGTTCCTGAACCTACCATATGGGTTATTAATGTGGAACCCCTCATTGACGAGACGGCCACGCCTATCGGGTCGGATATATTCACATGCAGCATTGCTATTTAAGCAGCGTGTGGGTGGGGTTTAAGCTAGCGACCATGACGCAGGGTGCCCTGAGAAACGATGCGACTGCCAATTGTTTTTGTTCATTAAACTTTTCCTTTCTGCTAAAGTGCTGATTTTATACATTCGGGTTTTTTTTTCGATGAGCCCACAAGCTAGCGGTTCACTTTCCGCACATTACTCTGTCGTTCTCTGTCTGGTCTCCCGCTGAGAGGGAGCTAATTACATCCTCACATGTCTCCGCCGCGCCGCTGATTGTCTCCATCAGCCTCAGACGAACGTGATAATAGGTTCAACTACTCAGACTACTTTTCTTAATAAGCAAGGAGACAGAACGCGTTACGACCCGATCTCATCCACATGATGACGAGCATCTGGAAAGAAGGTTCAAAGCAATTATAAGGAACTTCTGACGTTAACAATCGTAACGTGGCCCTCCTGAAGCGTGGCAGAACTCGGGGAGGAACGGCGCTCCCGCTGGACTAGTTTGCTCTGGATAGTAAAATGTATAGCGCATCAGAAATACAGCAATGCCCTTATTCTATTCATTTCTGCCCGTTAATGTGAGACGACGGGGAAAAAAATTATAATTCTGTAAAAAAAAGTCTGTCCTTTAAGAAAAAAAAATGCAGAACTGATGTTAGCTTTTATATTACGCCCTAGGTTTTAAAGAAAGGGTCAATATATCTGCTTATCTGCTTACACCTCCTGTTCTCTTTTACACCAGCCCAGTGGCAGTGACCTTCTGGACTAATTATAGCCTGAATATTAAGCTCTAGTGTGGTACGGTGGCTTGTTGGTTGGCGCGTTCTCCTCTCAGTGCTAGGGATTCCCGGTTCGAATTCCAATCTGGGTGGAGTTTTCTCCCTGTGTCTGTGTGGGTTTCCTCCGGGTTCTCTGGTTTCCTCCCATAGTCCAAAAACATGGATCAAGTCAGTTGAGTTCTCCAAATTGCCCCCTATAGTTTGTTTGTGTGAGTGAATGTGTGCACAGTATTAGATTGGCGTCCTGTCCTGGGTGTATCTGCCTAGCGCCCGAAACGTTCTCCCCTGGATGGGCATGGGGAACCCCCCCCACGACCCTAATAGATGATAAAGCGGAAGATGATGGATGGATATTAAGCTCTAGGTTTTAAGTAGAGGGTTAATATACATATATCTTTGGATTCCCTGGAACTCGGAACACCTCACGCTCAATCAGATCCTTAAATGAGTCACCTGCTGCTCTGTTTTCTGCTAATATTCAGCCATAAGCAGACTTTCACACTTACATTCACACATTCACACACACACACACACACACACGCCCACACATTACAGTAGATTTTTTTTTATATAAAAACTGAGCGACTCTATAAAGACCATCTGCTCTGGTGGCTTTTAATGATTTCGCTCTAAACCAACAGTATAAATTTGGCGGTGCCGCAGACAGGGGGAGGTGTGAGACAGATGGGACTCACATGTGGAGTCGGCTTCGGCAGCATGAAAGAACTCCAGAGTGAGTGTTTTGTGCTTCTCTCGCTGATGGAAGGTGGCCGATTCGAGTTCCTGATTTTTGTTGCTTAAGATAAAGACATGACGATCTGGTAACGGACAGTAAGAGAACCTTCAGAACGCTGACGCTGGGACGTTTTGTGCTGATGGACTGCTCGCAGTCCAGGCGTTTTAAAAAAACAACTCGAACCAAACTGGAACAGCAGCACCGAGTCGGTGTCACTGCAGAGTGGAGAGTCATCCGCCACCCACGGACCTGTTCTGTGATGGTTCTGTGGGGGTTCTGATTGTTAGAGAACAGAGTGAACCATTAAGCGTGATTTTAACATGCAGTCCTCACAAGTACACGAGGTTCCCACAGTGTGACTGTGGAAACAGGTTTTGGTTCCCACAATGTGTGTATATATATATACACACAGACATTCCAACATATAGACAAAAATGTACATGTAGACACATATACACATACATGCAAACACACACACACACACTCAGCTAAAAAAAAATGTACACAAACATACAGAAACACACACACACAGACACACACACAAACACTTACAAACATATACACACACACACACAAACATTCAGACAAAAACACAGACACACACTTAAATATATACACATACAGAAATACACACACACGTAAACACTTACAAACATAGACACACACACACATACATACATACAGACAAAAACACACACACACACACACACAAATATATACACATACAATCACATATACTGAAAAACATACAAACACATACACTCAGAAAAACAAACACACACACACACACACACACACACACACACAAACATACAGACAAAAACACAGATACGCACACAAAATATATACACATACAGAAATACACACACGTAAACACTTACAGACACACACACACGCACAGAAAAATATATACACATATGATCACATACACTCAAAAACATACTCAGAAAAGCACACACACACACACACACACACACACACACACACACACACACACACACAAACATACAGACAAACACACAGATACGCACACAAAATATATACACATACAGAAATACACACACGTAAACACTTACAAACAGACACACACACACGCACAGAAAAATATATACACATACAATTACATATACTCAAAAACATACAAACACATACACTCAGAAAAACACACACACACACAAACATACAGACAAAAACACAGACATACAGACACACACACAAAATATATACACATACAGAAATACACACACGTAAACACTTACAAACATAGACACACACACATACATACAGACAAACACACACACACACAATAATCCCTTTCGTTTTTGAAGCTGTGTGTTATTTCTCGTCTGAGAAACGAGGAGAATCATTTTTCTCTGCTGACAGCAACTCAAACAAACGGCGCTGAGCGCACTGAGCAGAGTGAACGCATTGAGCAGAGTGAACGCAGTGAACATGGTGAACACAGTGAGCAGAGTGAACGCAGTGAGCAGGGTGAACGCAGTGAGCAGAGGGAACGCAGTGAGCAGGGTGAACGCAGTGAGCAGAGGGAACGCAGTGAACATGGTGAACGCAGTGAGCAGAGTGAACGCAGTGAGCAGGGTGAATGCAGTGAGCAGAGGGAACGCAGTGAGCAGGGTGAACGCAGTGAGCAGGGTGTACACAGTGATCATGGTGTACACAGTGAGCATGGTGAACACAGTGAGCAGAGGGAACACGGTAAGCAGAGGGAACGCGGTGAACATGGTGATCACGGTGAACATGGTGAACACAGTGAGCAGAGGGAACACAGTGAATGCAGTGTGCAGAGTGAACGCAGTGAGCAGAGGGAACACGGTAAGCAGAGGGAACGCGGTGAACATGGTGATCACGGTGAACATGGTGAACACAGTGAGCAGAGGGAACACAGTGAGCAGAGGGAACGCAGTGAGCAGGGTGAACGCAGTGAGCAGGGTGAACGCAGTGAGCAGGGTGTACACAGTGATCATGGTGTACACAGTGATCATGGTGTACACAGTGAGCATGGTGAACACAGTGAGCAGAGGGAACACGGTAAGCAGAGGGAACGCGGTGAATATGGTGATCACGGTGAACATGGTGAACACAGTGAGCAGAGGGAACACAGTGAGCAGAGGGAACACAGTGAATGCAGTGTGCTGAGTGAACGCAGTGAACACAGTGAACGAAGTGAGCAGAGGGAACGCAGTGAGCAGAGGGAACGCAGTGAGCGCAGTGAGCAGGTCATTTTTCTGGTTTAGAACACATTCTCCTGACATTAGAGTGAAACTGGGCTGAGCTCTTTGTTTCTCTTTGTTTCAGGTTTGCTGACCTCACCTCTCTGTCAGTGAGTGCATTATGGATAGATAACAGAAATGTGTGGGGGGTGGGGGGTGGGTTGTGTAGCTGGAGAAACCTTTGTACCCCTGCTCTCCCGAGGAGACGGTGGAGTTGGGTGGATGAGTGTCGGTGCTTTTTAAAGCATTATGGTTGGTATTCCGTCCGACAGAATCAGACTGAACGGGCCTCAGTGCCGAATCCGATCGGCGAATCAGTGAGGAGGAGTCTGACTCCGCCGGCGCTGCGTCTCCGTCGGGCCGCTTTATAGACGCCGAGTGTTCCGCTGCCAAAGTGCTTGTTAAACTAAGTGCTTCCGCAGGAGTCAAACAATTTGGCACTGTTCTCGGCGCTCACGACGCCATAAAGATGTTCCACGTCCACCGCGTTGCAGAGCTTTCTGGGTGAAGACGGCGCGCTGTGGCGTTTTTACGGTCGGATCAACAGCGCCGCCGAGAAAACCGCCTCGGGCCACTACACATTGTGTTAGCCTTAGCCGTTTCAGATGAGCATCCCTAATTGTAGCGAGGTCTTCGTCCCCCCTGGGCAGAGCGTGAGGCTGAGAGGCGGCTCACTCGGCCACTTATCATGAGATGCGACCCCCTAATTTCAGACGTGTCAGCGCTGTCGGCAGTGTTAACGCTGCTGAGGTGTGTAATGACTTCCCTGCTCTCTGTTCAGCGGAACGTGGGGGGCACGGAACGGTCATTTAGCACTGCGGTCTGATCAAAACACACCAACATACCACCACCACCACCACCATGCTGCTGTCACTGCAGTGCTGAGAATTATCCACCACCTAAAGAATACCAATAAAGAACCCACAGAGAAAAGAGAACCAACATGGTACTAACAAACACAAAGAACATAGATGGACTACAGTCTGTAATTATAAAACTACAAAGTCCATCTATATGGTAAGTGGAGGAAATAGGATGTTGCGAGAAGGGGGCGTGGCCAAACTTTTGCCCAGTTTTGTATGTTTTTCCCCAAATTACAAATTCATGGTTACGAAATCAACAGATTTGACAGGATTCTCTTATAATTCTTTTATCTCCATCATAATGGAAGGTTGGATTCAACCAGCCGTGTGAAACCTCCTCCATCTCCATCCCCGACCGATTCAGTGTTGACAGAATGGATTTGGACTCTTTAGAACACAAAGCAGAACCATATAATTGGGAATTGCTTCCTTTATATTAAAGTAAAAACCCCACGGCTCTTCGTACCCCAATTACTGTAGACTCCGGGTCCCAGACTGACGGCCCATACACTCTGGACCAATGGAGCGCACCTGGTGGGTGATTCTGGTGGTGTTGTGTTTGGACTTTTCTTCGTGTTTGTTGTAAAGAGAGTGAACTGGCTGAGGGTGAAAGCCACGTTGATGGTGGTCTTTACTTGGTCCCGTTGGTATGCCCTCCCGGTTGCACCCACGGTGCGTTGTCATTGTCCTGGGCAGGTTATGGGTGGGCGCGGCCGCTGCGCCGGGTTAATGCTGAGCTTTTCAAGAGAAGAAAGAAAGCAGGACTTTGTTGAGCAGTCTTTGTTTGAGGCAGCTCACAATAGGCTGTCCGCTGTCAAAATAAGGCCTGCCTCGTAAATCCAGTAACGTGATGATGGACAGGAATTCTGCCCCGGGGTTTGAATAGTACCTTACTCCCCCTTGTTTTGGGGACCGGACCGGACATTGTGCCTGTACAAACCTTTTAAACGGTATTTGTATTGCATGAGGTCATTAAGCAGATGTTTTTAGACAATTTGGTTGGGGTCGGAAAACATGGTTTACCATACAGACCCCCTGAAGCCATGCCATTTCTGGCGCTGGGCAGTTACGCCCAGGACAGGGCGCCAATCTTTCGCTGGGCACACACTCACTCACACAAACATACTCTATATTGGGCAATTTGGAGAATTTCATTGACCTTGTTCCATGTTTTTGGACTGTGGGAGGAAACCGGAGAATCTGGAAAAAACCCACGCGGACACGGGGAGAACATGGAAACTCCACCCATGTTGGGATTCGAACCGGGATATATATATATATATATATATATATATATATATATATATATATATATATATGTATATATGTATGCTCAAGTGCCCTTTAGCCGTAGTTCTTGGTGGGACCAGGATTCGAACCAGGGACCTTCAGGTCATAAGGCTGGTTCCTCAACCCCAAGCCAACAACTGCTTTCTTCTTCCATTGGCTGTTCTTGTTCGGAGTTTCCATTCCAGACACAACAAGATGGTGCAGTTTGACAGGATAAGTCCAAAATTCTGTTGCATGTTGGCTTAGTTTTGTCCACCTCCTTCCTATATGAGGTACCTGCTGTATGTTTTATATCATGGAGTTCTATGTCACTTGTTTGGCGTTCCCTCCATGGCTGTATGATCTCGAGTGCTTTCCAATACGAAGCCATATAAAAATTCACAAGGACGCCGAGGTCTTCCGTCTCGTCTGCCGTGATTAGCGCCTTTGAATCCTGCTTCACATTTACGCCGGCGTTCATGAGGCAATCAGGAGACCATAAAGGTACATTTAGTGGCCATCACCTCTAATGGACTAGATAATGCATCGCGGGCCTATTTCCGGAAGGCCGGATAATCTTCCAAGCCGTAAGTCTTAGCAATTATTCTATTCGCCAAAGCCGCCCGGTGTCATCACCCTTTGACTCGACGAGGCGCCGAGCGGAACGGCTAAAAATGGAGAACCCACTGCGGAGGGGAAGGTGATGGGCAATAAAGGCAGGAATTATCCAGACGGCTCACGAGCTCAATTACAGCAATTGTGTTAAATTCAGGTCAGGGGGGTGGGGGGTGTGGGTGGGGGGGTTAACGGTGGGCAGCAAACATACCGAGCCTCGTGTCATTATGTAATTATGAAGGACACTTTATAAAATTGCCCCAACAAAGGGATGGTAATTCGGGATCAGAGGCGGGTTCTCTTTCAGGAGCTCAGTGCTGTGAATTGGAATCCTGATTCTGGGTGGAGATCCCTTTCCATGTTCTCGTGTCCAAGTGGGTTTTCTCTGGGTTCTGCAGTTTCCTCCTACCATCCAATTCTAATTCATGTGATTGCTCCATATAGGGCGGCACGGTGGCTTAGTGGTTAGCATGTTTGCCTCTTAGCGCTAGGGATTCCTGGTTCGAATCCCCATCTGGTTGGAGTTTCCATGTTCTCCCCGTGTCCGCGTGGGTTTCCTCCGGGTTCTCCGGTTTCCTCCCACAGTCCAAAAACATGGATCAAGTCAATTGAGTTCTCCAAATACCCCATATAGAGTGTGTCTGTGTGAGTGAGTGTGTGCCCAGCGATGGATTGGCGTCCTGTCCTGGGTGTATCTGCCCAGCGCCTGAAATGTTCTCCCCTGGATGGGCATGGAGAACCCTCCACATCCATCTCTGTGGGTTTACTCCAGGTTCTCCAGTTTCCTCCCACAGTCCAATCTAAATTGCCCCTATAGAGTGTGTCTGTGAGTGTGTGATGGATTAGTACCCTGTTCTGGGTGTGCCTACCCCCCTCCCACCCACCCCCCCCCCCCCCCCCCCGACCCTATATAAGACTGTACAGAACTGCTTAGTGAAGACCTTTTGACCTTTGGCCCCAGTAATCTTTATTGATCTGAATTGGAATGTTGACTCTGTTAAATCGGCATCAACACTTTCTCCCACAGCATCCAATCAAAAGCTGATGACTGAAGGTTCTCCACCCTGTCAGAGTTCCGAGGTCTGATTCAGCCCCTCCCGTGTGTGTGCGTGTGTGTGTGTGTGTGTGTGTGTGTGTGTGTGTGTAATCAGGTGGGAATATTTTGTCTCCTCATCGATTTTTAGCCGTGGATTTTATCGGGACGCTGACCGGTCGGATGAGTCCTTGCTCTCTCTCACTTAGAACCCAATGCTCGTCCCGGACCAGTCTGCTGACTCTTCTCTACGTTCCCGGGAAGTTATTTCGAACATGACGAGGCAGAACGTCGGTACTGTAGCTACGTGCTGGGACAGGCGCCAGTCAGCTGGATCTACCCATGATCCTCATTGATGGATGCTTAAGGTTTTCTCATGAAGACTAGTGATTAGTATGAGTTTAATGAAGTGGGAATCAGGAATCATTAAACACCCCCACGCCCCAGATTAAAGACTTAATACCAAACTGGACCTTTGATCTTCAGAACAGGTGTGTTTGTTAGTTCTAAAGAATTTTGGACTTTTGGTGGGGGAGCTAGCTTAGTGGTTTGGGTGCTGGCGGGTGGATGGGTGGTGGGGTGGTATGTCCACCTCTCAGCACTGGGGATCCAGGTTCGAGTTTCCATGTTCTCTTCATGTCCATGTGAGTTTGCTCCGGGTTCTCCAGTTTCCTCCCACAGTCCAATCTAAATTGCCCCTATAGAGTGTGTTTGTGTGGGCGAGTGTGTGCCCAGCGATGGATTGGTACCCTGTTCTGGATGCATCTGCCCAACGTTCTCCCCGGAATGGGCATGTGGAACCCCCCATCCATAAGTGTATACATCATGACACACCCACCATGAAGGAAGGAAGTCGCCATAGCGCCCGTCTCTCCTGGATGGTGGAGGCTTCACCTGATGTTCTGTGTGCCGTGTCAGAGCAGAACCACGGGTCGTCCAGCAGAGCGGTTCTCCAGTGTTGTATCTAATCCTCTGCTGTTGTCAGTTTTAAAGCGTAAAATAACAGTAATAGGGGATTAGGATAAATGCACCCCGGGGGGGACGCGGTTCTCTCGCAGCACTACAGTGAGAGGAACAGAGTGCGGTGCCGGCCGGGTTCCTGACCTGTCCTTTCGAACCCTCCACCGATGCAGGAACCACAGAGATGAGAGAGACGGATGGATATGGACATTACAGTCAATAGAACCCTCACTGCTCCATCCGTTTGTTGTTTTATTGGTTCTGTGAGGCAGAGGAATAATGGCGCGGAACAGCTCGGGGTTCTTAGCTGGGGTCAGCTGAGAGAGAACAAGTGGACACTTGAGAGAGAGAGTGAGAGAGCAACACAGAGACAACGAGAGAGAGAGCGAGAGAGCAACACAAAGACAGCAAGAGAGAGAGAGAGCAAGAGAGAAACACAGAGACAACGAGAGAGAGAGCGACAGAGCAACACAGAGACAGCAAGAGAGAGGGAGAGCGAGAGAGCAACACGGAAACAGTGAGAGAGAGAGAGAGAGAGAGCAACACAGAGACAAAAAGAGAGAGAGAGAGCAAGAGAGAAACACAGAGACAACGAGAGAGAGAGCGACAGAGCAACACAGAGACAGCAAGAGAGAGGGAGAGCGAGAGAGCAACACGGAAACAGTGAGAGAGAGAGAGAGAGCAACGCAGAGACAAAAAGAGAGAGGGAGCGAGAGAGCTACACAGATACAGCAAGAGAGAGAGAGAGCAACACAGAGACAGAAAGAGAGAGAGAGAGGGAGAGCGAGAGAGCAACACAGAGACAGAATGAGAAAGAGGGAGCTTTGTTGGCGGATCACTCGGCGATGCTTAGTGCGAGGTTGCGGTGAGGACGTACTGCTCGCCCTCATGGGGGGAACAGCAGTGCTGTGAGGTTAGAAAGTCCTGAGCGCGTGGTGGGGGCCCGTGTTCTCCACCAGCGCGCCTTTGATGTTCCGGCGTGCCGCCGCCGTGTGATTGGTGGGTTTTATAGCCGGGCGTTTCTCTCTCATCCAGCTTCTAAAACCGAGTGAAATCAGTAGACATGAAAACCCTCGCAGTGCGAACGCGAGCTCACGAGGTTCTACTGACTCCATACAGATGAAACAAAAGATCAAAGACGGGAGGTGGGGGCGGATGAAATGGGCCGTCCAATCACGACGTGGACAAACATATGGGACGATTAATTAGGGTTGGGGATCAAGCTTAAGGTTGGGAATTCAAGGTGAATTGGCTGCTCCAAATTGCCCCTATATAAAGTGTGTGAGTGTGTATGAGTGAGTGTGTATGAGTGAGTATCGGTTACCCAAGAAAAGGATTAAGACATTTAAGTTAAACGTTCACCTCTGATGACCCCGTGGATGCCTCTGTGTTCTTCAAACCAGCTCAGAAGTTCCCAGAAATATTTAGGTTCCTTTTCGGAGAATGGATGTAGATTTCTAAACATCCATCCATCCATCCATCCATTATCTTCCAGGGAAGAACGTTTCGGGCGCTGGGTGGATACACCCAGGACAGGGTGTCAATCTATCGCTGGGCATGCCCTCACTCACACAGACACACTAAATGTGGGGCAATTTGGAGACTTCAATTGACCTTGATCCATGTTTTTTGGACTGTGGGAGGAAACCGGAGAACCCGGAGGAAACCCACGTGGACACGGGGAGAACATGGAAACTCCACCCAGATTGGGATTTGAGCCTGAAATCCCTACATTGAGAGGAGAACGTGCTGAGCACTAAGCCATGGGCCGTCCGATTTCCAAACAGAGCATTTCAAATAAAGCCGGTTATTCGCGGAACCGTTCTCGTCATCTCTGTAGCTTTTTGTTGCCCTGTTATTTTTTTACCACCTTTTTTTTCCCCCATGTAGATTTTATAATCCACTGTCTCCACCTGGCACAAGCGGCCCAAACACTCCCGCAAGGCGCCGAGAAAGGGCTTTCATTTTGTTTAGCTGTCGGAAACTCCTGCGGCCGCTGCGAGCGTCCATTCATCACCATCAGCTGATGTTTCCTTAAGCTAGCAGAACAAAGCGCTCTCTCTCCGCAGCGCTTTATCATTAGCGAGGGGAATGTCAGCGCCCGGGCCAATGGAAGCGCCGCTGTTTGTTTTAAAGTTCTACCGGGCGATCGATTCCTCGGCGTCAGCAGGGGCGGGGACGGGCCGGTTTGCCGGGGCTCTTTTATCTTTTGCGCGCCGCCGTGATGACAAGACACCGGGAAACGTGGGAAGCAGGCAAACCCCATGGCGGTGACTCAGAAATGAGGCTCAGACGAATCGGGATGCCGCCTCTGAGGGATTGGGCCGCCTGTCTGCTGCAGGTATAGGGCGTAGGGTTAGTCACCCGGGCTTCGGCTCGGTTTGGGACGTGCCCAGGTTCTTCTGATGAGGAGAGGCGGTCGATCAGGAACCTATTGTGATGGACTCCACTAGACCCCTAAAGGTGCTGTGCTGTGGTATCAGGCACCAAAACATACCCAGCACATACTTTAAATCCTGTGAGTTATGGGGTGGAGCCTCCATGGATCAGAGCTGAGTGCCACTGTTTGACCTGAGATGAACTGGAACAGAGATTGTGAGATCATGTCATACATCAGTGCCCAACCTCGCGAATGACCTGTTGGATAAATGAGCAACCGTTCCACAGAGGCGCTCCAAAATCCTGCATAAAGACCTCCCATTTGGTGCACTCAGTGCCTGACCTCAAACCCAGTATGTATGATGCGTATCGGAATGTCGATTGAGAGCTTGGAGCATTAATGTGGTGTTTGTAGATGCAGCGATCTGATTTTCCTGAACGAACTTGCCCTCATTTGGGCCTTACTCAGCAAAGTATGTCTAGACCTGCATGTGTGTGTGTGTGTGTGTGGCCAGCCTTCAAGCCGATGATTAATCAGCATGCGAGGTCTGATGAATACGCTCACCTCATCAGATATTGGGATGATAAATGCGGGTTCCGTCTGCCGGGCCCCTGAGTGGACATAATGTCCGCTCACGTTCCCCGACGCCAGCGCAGATTTTAATTGGAGATTTTCACATCCGCCTTTTCATTACATCACTTATCTCCACCTCGTAAAAACATTCCTCAGGTGATACTTATTATTCATGAAAACCTTATTTACAGCAAAGATGAACTCGTTCGATGGAGTCTGCGTGGAGGACGGGACGTTCCGCATGCCGGGGGTTCTGCATGTCAGACATGTTAATGCGCATGCAGCAGGTGGAGTGTTAAAGTGTTTTATAAAGTCTGCACTCCATAGTGAATGAGGGTTTTATATAGTGGACATTCTGCAAAGTATTCATTCATTATCTTCCGCTTTGTCCTATATTAGGGTCGCGGGGGGGTTCCCCATGCCCATCCAGGGGAGAACGTTTCGGGCGCTGGGCAGGGCGCCAATATATCTCTGAGCACACACTCACTCACACAGACACACACACATACACACTCTATATGGGGCAATTTGGAGAACTCAATTGAATTGATCCATGTTTTTGGACTGTGGGAGGAAACCGGAGAACCCGGAGGAAACCCACGCAGACACGGGGAGAACATGGAAACGCCACCAGATGGGGATTCGAACCGGGAATCCCTAGTGCTTTGATGCGAACGGGCTAACCACTAAGCCACCGTGCCTATACATTAGAAGTAAATATTAAAAAAAAAACATTTAAATATTACAAAAGATCCAGATAAGCCTGATGATTCAGATGATCCTGATGATTCAAATGATTCAGATGATTCAGATGATGCGATGTTGTTGGTAATTAAGTGGCTTTTCTGTACTTTGTTATCATAACCTGAGCTCAGCTGTAATTACCGTGTTCTTCTAAAGGTCAGGTTTTATTATTACTACAGTTTCCAGGCGTTAGGGCTGAACTGTGTTTGACTTCTGACCCGAGGACTCAGTTAATCCTCTGCTAGCAGAATTCAACCGGATTTGCTCTTTATTTTGATGAAGACCATGGTGAGTCTAATCAGGACTCGCCATGCGTAAGTGTGTGTGTGTGTGTGTGTGTGTGTGTGTGTAAGTGTGTGTGTAAGTGTGTGTGTGTGTGTGTGTGTGCGTGGGTGGGCCGGTGGGTGGGCGCTTAATATTTAAGCCTTGAGACGATGAGGCAGACATTATTTCCAGGTTGCACGGTCTGTAGCTTCATTAAAATGAGATATTAAAGGTGTTTTGAGTGGAAGCGTCTGATTGGATGCAGCTTGTTATAGCATGTACTGAGAGGTCGGCGGCAGCTTGCTCACTAAACGTCTTTTGTTGCTCTGCTGTGTGTATTGCGCGCGTGTGTGTGTGTGTGTGTGTGTGTGTGTGTGTGTGTGTGTGTGTATGTTAGGTTCTGTTGGACTCAGACTGACCCATTTATAAAGTGGAACGATGCTATAAATGATTTCTGCAAATGTGAACTTTTAATTATTTGCAATTTCACTTTTTTTTATTTGGCAACATACGATCTGCTTTATTGCAGAACCCACGGAACCCACAGCACCCACACAGTAGATTTTGAGAGTGTGGGGAAATCAGAACCTCTTATAAATATGCCCTCGTCGTCCCAAACATCCACCTTTAAGCCTAAACTCCTCAAATTATATAAGGGTCAGAATGGTTTGAAACCAGTGTGGGTTTCCTCCGGGTTCTCTGGTTTCCTCCCACAGTCCAAAAACATGGATTCAAGGGGAATTGCCTTTATATAAATTGCCCCTATATAGTGTGTGAGTGGGCGCCCTGTCTTGGGTGCATCTGCCCAGCGCCCGAAACATTCTCCCCTGGATAGGCATGGAGAACCCCCCCCCACTACAGGTTTAAGTGGACGATAATGAATGGATGGATGTTCCTGACCCACATTCATTAACCGTACGGCGTGATCTCGGCGTTTCCGTGTTCTAAACAGCAGAATGTTCTGATGTTGTGGACGAGGTCGTGATGTAGTGCGTTCGCAGACGCTGCGTGCTATTCCGAAATGTCAGGATGATGTGTTTGCGCGTGGTGCAATCAGATTATTATGTTTAGCGTGAAGTCAACAGCGCTGGGATGTGATGAAATTGCACCGATCCTACGATTCGCTCGTAGCCTGCCGAGTCCACGCGGACGGAACGTTCCGGCGCAATAACGCAGCCGTGTTTCTGCGTTTTCATCTAATATGTGCCGAGGCTCTTTGATCTTGGGGGAAATAGAGTTTCCGCCACCTTCAGCGTGGTTCCGTCGTGAGGAACGTGCGGCTGATTTTCCATCACTGTCATGTGAATTCACTGCAGTCGCCGGGTGTTGGGACAAATAACAAGCGATTCCGACGGAACCGAGGGAACCAGCAGCGTGAGTGAATGATGTGGCCTCCAAAAGTCCATGCTGGAGAACATGCTCTGTTTGGACACATCAGCTCCATTAAGGCCCTATGGATGCACGTCGTGGTTCTACAATTACCGAATGTAGTCCATCGTAGTCCACTGGAAATAATCGGGACCCCCCCATAGGACCAGGTTCTAATTGTGGAGCATGGTGACATCGTGTTAGGGAACCAGGTTTGAGTCTTGCTCTGGGAGGAGCTCATGTAAGCCGCCATTCCCGCTTCCATTGGGAGAGCATCTGGGAATGACAAGGACTCCCCCTAGTGTCGGCACAGTCAGCGCAACAATTTAGACCGGATCAGTAAGCACCCTCTTGTTTTTGCTTCTACAGAGCACAGCACCACCTGCTGTATGTTTCTGTTTGTGGGCGTCCCAAAATACTTACTTTGCTTTTATTAGTTGTATTTATTCAAATAAAATGAACCTTTCTAATTTTCATTTCTCTTTTGGTCTCACGCGGTCGGCATGCCTTTTGATAAAACCCGAATGATTCGCCACCCAGTCACATGACACACTGAGTGCAGCCTCATCGGCTGGAGAGGCATTCACACCGGCGGGCGGTGTGGTGGCCATTAGCCGTTATTGGAAAATTACAGTCTGAGGTCTGAAAGGGGGCATTCCAGAGGGTGGGGGGTGCTCAGTGACCCTTGCTGCGTAGCCCCCGGTGGTTGGGAGGAGGGAAGGTCGACCTGAAGAGGTTAATGGAGAAGTAATCAGGGTAATCATCCTGACGAGCAGCGCCGCATCCACCGCCCCTGACGTTCAGAGCAAATCCTCAGAGCTTTTAGTGAGTCAGCAGAAGACATTTTGCACCCTCCACACGCATCCACCCCAACCTCCACCCCCACATCCACCCCCATATCCACCCTAACCTCCACCCCCATATCCACCCTAACCTGAACCCCCACATCCACCCCAACCTCCACATCCACCCACACATCCACCCATACCTCCACCCCCAGCATGTTCTACGTATTCTCCTTGACCTCTTTGTTATGGTCATTGATGGATTACGGGCTGAGCTGAGTGGAGTTCAGAGTTTGAGTGTGTGTGTGAGTGTGTGTGTGTGTGTGTGTGTGTGTGTTATTGTCCTTTGCTCTTGCTTTAACCAAACCTGACAAAGCTATGTTACGGTGGCTGAGGAGGCTCATTGCGCTTCGGGGAAAAGTGAGAGAAGACGTCTCATTTCCAAACCGGGGCGTTTTATATTTTTAAAGTGCTGCTGGACATCGAGGGCTACGGGCCCCATTTTCTGACTCACTGAGCTCCGACTGCATGAACGTGACTCGTCTTCCCTGCCCTCACCTCCTGCGGCGTTCATTCTTTATCGACTTCATCCTCCGCTTCTGTGGCTTCAGAGTCTGTCGTCTAGAACGTGGATTTGGTGATGTTATAAATGTGGTGCATCATATTTTTGTGCTGGTTTTTGCTTATTTTGCCTCAAGAGAACATTTTTACGCCTTCTGTTTAAATATATATCTAAATCTCACTGCTGCTCATCTCAGACGGGCCCCCTGTATCCCATAGTACAGCCGACCACGTTCTTTACACCGACCCAGTGACGGAACCAGCACAAAGTTACACCACCTGAGCTCCACAAACTGGGCTCAACGGATACACCCAGGACAGGGGGGCAATCTATCACTGGGCACACACTCACTCGCACAAACACACTCTATATGGGACAATTTTGGAGAATTCAATTTACCTTGAATCCATGTTTTTGGACTGTGGGCGGAAACCGGAGAACCCGGAGGAAACCCACATGGACATGGGGAGAACATGGAAACGCCACCCAGGTTGAGATTCAAACCGGGACTCCCAAGTCCTGAGAGGAGAACATGCAAACCACCAAGCCACCGCGCCGCTGTGACAGAACAGAAGGCAAAATAAATAACTTTATCACTTTTCTTTATATACCGTGGAATAGATCCAGTAAATTGCCCTCAAGAACCCCCGCCGCATCTCCTCAGCGGATGAAGTGGGTGGAGAGGGCCAGCTGTGTATATTAAAATAAACAAACCTTTCCCTTTGATGCATCCTCTCTGTCCACTGACTCGCCGAATCTGCTCCAGAGCTTTCTCGCCCGTGAGAACCCGAGGCTCTCCGACAATGCTCCATCATACTCCGGCCCTGCCACGCGGCGTCTGCCCCATTTCCTGTGACACATCAAATTGCGATGCTATCAGAATTAGCTCGGAATATGAATCCCAGGAAAATGAGGTTACTGCGCGCCGCTCCACCGGCATCTGCTGAGCAATCTGGCGTCCTTCGTTCCCACATTATTAGAACACCGGGTCTGAATTTCCTGTGTGAGTAATTGCATTTCGCCCGAATCAGACTCGAGTGGGCGTATGAGCGATGGGTGTGCGCGTGCGGCGTCGCGACTCGAGTCCAATAGCTTTTCTAATTGAACAAAATTAGCCTATACATTCCGCTCGGTCGCCGAGGAGGAGGAGGAGGGGAATGGGAAACGTGATGAAAGTTTTATAATTAAGCTTTATAATGAAGTGACATTTCCCTCCCGCCAAAGGTAGAACCGGTGCGATGGAGAGGGAGATGATGACAGAGGGGAACGTGGGGGATATTAAAAAAGCCCCCTGCATAATAGAGTTCTAATGTATTCTAATGCGCTACATGATGGAGGCAGGCGAGCGCTCGGATGGATTACTGTGTGCGCGCACAGCTTTTCTAAGGTCACTAATACCCCTGCTAATTTTACTAATGCTTGCGTTACATAAGACCCTCCCCACACACACACACACACACACACACCCATTCCAATGATATCCACCCATTAGAACAAACTCTTTGTGAGCGACACTATTTCATCCCCAAAGTGTCGTCGCCATCAAACTTATGTTCTAATACAGGACCAGTCAAACGTTTGGACATGCCCCCTTTTTTGCTCCATGTTGTCAGTTCCACTTTCTGTAAATATGGACTTTGTAGTTCGAAAATTCCATTCTGTAGTCCATCTGTTTGTGTTCTAAAGTACATACTGTGTACTCTGTTCTAATGGTCAGAACCCCAATAGTACCACCACAGAGCAGGGGTTATTGGGTGGGTGCATTATTCCTATCCCAGCAGTGTCACTGAGGTGTTTTTTGCTCCATGTTCTCGGTTCCACTTCCTGTAAAGATGGACTTTGTAGTTCTACAATTCAATATTGTAGTTTATCTGTTTGTATTCTACTGTACGTAATGTGTACATACTCTGTTTTAATGGTCAGGACCACAATAGTAGCACCACAGAGCAGGGATTATTTGGTGGGTGCATTATTCCTATCTCAGCAGTATCACTGAGGTGTTTAAATGAAACTACAGAAGCACTGCTGCACTAAAACCTGACCAATAGAGAACAGAGAACCAACAGAGGACTAACAAACAATAAAGAACACAGATGGCCTACAAAATAGAATCTATATGGTAAGAGGAGGAAATAAAGAATGATGTCGGAAAGGGTTGTGTATTTAGACCTGGTTTCTCTCAAACGGCACGTGTGTAATATGCTAATGAGCAAAGGGACCGTTAGTGTAATACCAACAAGGCCAGGACAATAATAAACCAACAATGTGGTTAAGAGTCCTTTAATTGTCTGTTGAGAAAGTGTGGCGCGGCGTTTTAGAGCGGCGGCGAAGTTAAAAGGCTTTTGGATCCTCCACCGTCACGGCGAGGACAGAGCACCTGCGTGGTCCGAATTAATTCGACTTAATTGCCATTCGCCCGGCAGACGTGTCGTTTTCCTTCTGGCTGGGATGAGGCTGTCTTCCGCTGTTTGCTCACTAATTGAAATTTCCATTACAAGGCGTAAACATTCGGAGCCGCCGTTTGAATATTCATCAGTCTGAGAGGCGCAAGGCGTTAAGCGTGAGCGCGGCGTGAGGCGGCAGGTTTAGCAGCAGGTCTGATCCGTTTGGAAAAGGTCATTCAGATGTATGTTTTAGAACTGGATCTGTATGATCTGGAGTCACAGGATGTTTACATTCATCTAATAAATAATAATAAAAAAAAAAAATAATAATAAAAAGGTAAAGTTTGGGAATGGGCTTAGTGGTTTGCATGTTCTCCTCTCAGCGCTAGGGATTCCCGGTTCCAATCCCAAACTGGGTGGAGTTTCCATGTTCTCCCCGTGTCCCCGTGGGTTTCCTCCGGGTTCTCCGTTTTCCTCCCACCGGATGGATCAAGGTCAATTGAACTCTCCAAATTGCCCCATATAGAGTGTGTGTGTGAGTGTGTGCCCAGCGATAGATTGGCGTCCTGTCCTGGGTGTATTTGCCCAGCGCCCGAAAGGTTCTCCCCTGGATGGGCATCCCCCCCCCCGCCCCGTGGAGTATAAAGCGGAAGATAATGGATGAATAGATTGTTTGGGAATGAGTTACGTTTGGTACAATTGACGTTCATGCAAGTCTGCTTCTCTCTCTCTCTCTCTCTCTCTCTAGCTCCATCTCAGGTCAGCGAGGTGATAAAGGAGCGGGTCCAGGAGCACAGCATCCACCTCTCATGGCAGGAGCCTGAGCAGCCCAATGGAGTCATCACCGAGTATGAGATCAAGTACTATGAGAAGGTGAGTGTGTGTGGTGTGTGTGTGTGTCAGATAAATCCAGAGAGAGGCACAGTGTGGGGGTGTGTGTTTTAAGAAGCAGGAAGAGCGTGGTTCCGTCTCTGCCTCCGAATTCCCCGTCTTTCACAAGGCGCTCGTCAGGCGTTCCTTTCTTCCTTCTGGCTCATCTTCCTCGCCTCCTGTCGGCAGTATGATTTGCATTTGCTGCGTGCGCAAACACACACGGCTCCGTCAGGAAAACCATCCTCTGCCAATAATTACAATAATGAACAAGACACACAGGAGAGTTGAATTAGAACTCCGCTTCCCATCCTGGAATATTGCAGACCCGCCGCAAGCATGTTGTTTATTATGCTTCAGCGCTCTAAGCCAGGCAGGAGCTTAGAAAACTCACGGCGTGGTGGTTAGCGGATCCGCACCTCAGCGCTGGGGACCCAGGTTTGAATTCTGATCTGGGTGAAATTTGCATGTTCTCCAGTTTAAATTTGTTCTCATGTTCTCTTAATTGCCCCTATATAGTGACTAGGGTTTCTGTCCTGGGTGCCCGGTGCACAAAACATTCTCCCTTTGGATGGGGGGGAACCCCCACGACCCTAGTAGAGAATTAAGCAGAAGATAATAAGATGATGCAATCGGTGCCCCACAGTAACCACTGTGCACATATAAGGTGTTTGTTTTTAATGAAATAAACGCTGTTTTCGGACCCCTCGTGTTATTTAAAGACATTTGATAAAGCATAAAAGTCCATCAGATGTGCAGCTCTGGACGTCATCACAGAAATATGGGCTCATTGGGAGATAACTCCACCCTTTAACATCCATGAGAGCTTCTATATAGAGATCTGAAGTCTCGCTCTCTCTCTTTATCTAAAGGAGCAGAAGGACCGCATCTACTCGACAGTGAAGTCCAAATCCACCTCGGCCACCGTCAACAACCTGAAGCCCAGCACGGCTTATGTGTTCCAGATCAGAGCCTTCACGTCAGCTGGTTACGGAATGTTTGGGCCCCGACTCGAGGTCACCACCAAGGACGAGTCTTCGGGAGCGGGTAGGTTTAAATATTCAATCAGACTAGGTCTGCTGGACGGACCACATGATGGAACGTCTCAACATCAGACCACATCGGACCTGCAGGAGGACTGACACAATATGTACTGTGGAACCCAACAGGGATGAGACCATTCATCAATGACATCAATTAATCCTGATTAGAAACATTACAATTCATTTATGTAAAATTGTCATGACGACCTTCAGAAGAGCCATAGGTTCAGACCAGGTTTACTTTGTCCTTACAGGAAGAAAAAAAATTAATTGGATATGAAAATAAGTACTTTAAGGTACACCTTACTGTTCCTGGGTGTATCTGCCCAGCGCCTGAGACGTTCTCCCCTGGATGGGCATGTGGAACCCCCCCCAAACCCTAGTAGAAGAAAAAGCAGAAGATAATGGCTGGATGGGTGTTAATTTTAGCAAAAGCTGTCTTTTTTTGGTTATTGTATGATAATCGTGATTATTTCTTAGACACAAACAGATGGACTACAGTCTGGAATTATAGAACCACAAAGTCCATCTCTACGGTAACTGGAACTGAGAACGTGGACAATAAGTGTAAAAAGAGTAAAAAGGGGGCGTGTCCAAACTACATATGTATATATAATAAAGAAAGAGTTTGCAGCCTGGGTTCCTGGGTTCTTGGGTTGTGGTGGGGTGAGAGTTCAGGTTTGGAGGGGGCTGTATGCTGGAGCATGTTTAATCTGTAATCTCAGACGGCGAGGCCGGGCTGCCCGTCAGAAGCTCAGTGTGAGGTGCTCTTTAAACACTGCTGTATAATTGATTGCGGCTGAGCGGCATGGCCCGTTGCCTCAGCACGCCGACGGTGCGAGAGCTGGAGCGGTCTGGACGCGGACGCGGCTCTAACCCGGATGTGTCATTGTTTCAGATGAAGGGCACCGCGGTTCCGCCGGGAACTATTAAGCCCGTTTTCAGAAACAGTGCAGGACTTTTAGAGACCCAAAAATAGAAGCAGGGGTGCACGGGAAGGGCGTTACGACGCACCCGCTCGTTTACATGCTCGTGTACAAGTGTGCTGAGGTTGATCTGGTCAGCTAAAGGCGATGGACCGATCAGAACAAAGAAGTAATAATAAACCAAAACGAACACCGGTGATGGTAATAAACTAATGAGAAAGAACCTAACAGGGCGGGTGGTGTCAAAATAAAAGTCCTGAGATTATAATAGACTATAGTATTTAACTAGACTATATTTAGACTATAAATATCTATAGTATTCAATCCCCCTCCGCAGTGTCATATATATATATATATATATATATATATATATATATATATATATATATATATATATATATATATAGTATAAGAGAGAGAGGAGGAGGATTAAATACTATAGTCTATTATAATCTTAGGACTATAATCTATATATAATACTATATATAATATTTATTTCTTATCTGTTTATACATGTTAAATGAATATAAATATATCCAAAACTGTCTGTATATAATTCTCCAGTGTCCTCTCTTTTTCTCTCTCTCTCTCTCTCTCTCTCTCTCTCTCTCTCTCTCTCTCTCTCTCTCTCTCTCTCTCTCTCTCTATATATATATATATATATATATATATATATATATATGGATGGCTTTGTGGATATTTATCTTCATTTATAATATATATTCTCATATTTCAGGTGACTGATTAAAACTCTTAGGTCGATATCTTTATTTATTTTAATATTAATTCCTAATATTAATTATTTTTAATGATGTCTTCTGTGTGTTCTCTTCAGCCACAATTGTGTCAAGCGAACAGAACCCGGTCATCATCATCGCTGTGGTGGCGGTGGCCGGCACCATCATCCTGGTGTTCATGGTGTTCGGCTTCATCATTGGGAGAAGGTACGCTCTCGCGGCCCCCGTTGACTCGCCGCTACTGTGAGTCTCCTCCATTCTGGCTCTGTGCTTGCCTGTGTTTCTTTCTCTCTTTCCCTCCCCTCCCTGTATCTCACGTGGGCGTTGCCATGGTGCCGTCCACACTCGCCCGCCCACCGACCTGATCGCACTCGTCCATCAGCATGCTGCTTGTGTCACCAGTGCCCATGCCAGAGCTGCGAATGTGCTACTGTCGCATGTCTTTAATACAAAGAGAGAACGGCCTGGAACAGGAAGTCCACTTTGTTCGCACCTATGTGTGATATTCATCCATCTCCATCTTCCTCTCCATCTCATGCCAGTGTGAGGCTGAATGCTATGCTGTGCTCTGTTCCACGTTCTCCACAAAGCCCTCGTCTGTAATGTGATTAATGACACTCTGAATCACTTAATCACTTCTGTATGAAATCAGTGTTTTTTTCCCCTAACAACTACGTATGTCATCGGTGTGACCAGTCAAAAGTTTGGACACGCCCCTTTTTACTCCACCTATTGTCCATGTTCTCAGTTCCACTTACTATAAAGATGGACTTTGTAGTTCTACAATTCCATTCTGTAGTCCATCTGTTTGTGTTCTACAGTACATACTGTGTCCTCTGTTCTAATGGTCAGGACCCCAATAGTACCACCACAGAGCAGGGATTATTGGGTGGGTGCATTAGTCCTATCCCAGCAGTGTCACTGAGGTGTTTAAATGAAACTATAGAAGCACTGCTGAACTTAAACCCCCTCACCACATCAGTGTCACTGCAGAACTGACAATAAACAATCCACCACCCAAATGATACCTGTTCTGTGATGACCAATAGACAACAGAGAACCAACAGGGGGCTAACAACAACAAAGAACACAGATGGACTACTGTCTGGAATTATAAAACTACAAAGTTTATCTATATGGTGAGTGGAGGAAATAGGATGGTGCAAGAAGGGGGCGTGTCTAAACTTTGGATCAGTGGATCCTTTGAATTACGAGGTCATTTAGGGGCTGTAATGCTAATATCACTACATGTAGCTTCGTTGTTGGCAGGTTACTTTACTTTAAATACACTTTAGTCGTAAAAGTGATACAACCTCCAGAATCCACCTTTATTTTGGTGGAGCTTACTAAAGTCTAATGCACATTAGATTAAGATTATATATTGCTTATCTGCCGTTGCATAATTTATAACCCATCTAATCAATCAATCGACAAAACATATTGATGATCTTATTTTTAACTGTTTCAGACACTGTGGCTACAGTAAAGCTGACCAAGAAGGAGACGAGGAGCTTTATTTCCAATGTGAGTATCAACTGTTTTGCTCATTTATTACTTTGATTTATGCATAATTGCTTGCATCGTACCATTAAAATAGCAATCCGGCAAAGTCAGAGTGCTACTGGTTCTTAGAGCGAATGGCAACTTCGCCGATGGGTTTATTGCACGTGCCGTCAAAGCACACCCATGAATTATGCCGTCGTGACCGCAGAGACATCCTGACACGCCTTAAATCAAGCTACGGTTGAGGGCTTGCTAAGAATAGCTAAAAAAAAAAAAGTCGCAGGTGGATTGTAAAGAGTATATAAACCTCCACAGGTTCCAAAAGAGTAAGAATGCTAAATGTGGATTTTTATTTGAGACACACACACACACACACGCACACACACACACACACACACACACACACAGACTTTATTAATTAATAGTGTTTACGCCTCAAAAGGAGGTCAGTAAGTGAACTGGAGCAGAAACATCACCTTAAATCTTAATGCCTGGAGTTGCGAGCGTTAGTACTCCATTGTCACGCCTAAGCTTTTCCACTCAAGGTCATTTTGAGTCTGACAGGAATTCGGAGCCGTCCCAGCCCGATCGATACCCGAGACCCATCCTCCAGTCCTCCTCATACGTCTTCCCCCTCTCCCACTCGTCAAAGCCATGAGTCACCAGTTTCCCAACATTCAGATTAGCCATCGGCTTGGTGAGATAAGAGAATCACATCTGCAAACGCTTCAAACCCCACGGTCGGCACCAGCGTTGACATCAGCATACGAGCTGATACGTGATTTCTATACATTACCAACAAATATATTCTATATTAGGGTCAAGGGGATTGGGGGGGGGCATTTCAGATGTTAGGGAGATACACCCAGGACAGGGTGCCAGGGTACTACAGAATGGAATTGTAGAACTACAAAATACAAGACTATTTGTACACCAATGACACCATTGGTGTTTATGATGGACACTTCCCCCCTCCCCGAAGCCATTGTTTTAATAAACACTGCGGTCGGATGAAGGATGTACTTTCGTCCTCAGCGATACAGTAAGATCGCCGGCATCTTACTCAAGTGTTCAGGGCTGCACGTCTGTTCACCCAATGAGCCTCCATCCCTCAGCACTCACTAATGAAGCCCCTAGAGATGACCGTGCCGCCGGGCTCCCTGTGTAAGCTCTGCTAACGATGAGCTGTAGGCAAAGTGCTGATTTGGAAACAAAGGGTCAAGGTGGCAGCTCCAGCACGTGACCAGAACCGCTAGAACGACGCCTGGCCATGCATTCCCGGCACTCCTCGGAACGGGAAGGCTACAAGGCCGAGGGAAAGCGGGCGAACAGAATGGCCTCGGGCCCCGAGATGACAACATCCAGGTTAGATGCGGCGCACCGGGGCGCACTCCACTTCGCCGCTCCCAATTTGTCAGCGATGGTATCAGGGCCGCTGACAGTTCGGATGGACAACGCAATTAGGGAATCAAAGGGGAAGACAAACACTGGCCTCTGTCTGTTATGGCCGTAGGAACGAGGGATGGCTGACATGTTGACATTGTGTTTCCTGAAAGACCGACAACAGGGAGCGACGTTAACCACAAAGTTCGTAAAGCAGGTGATTTAATTAGTGCTTAGCAACAGTTTGTTTAAGGCAGTTCTTGAGTTCAGGGTGATACCAGCACAGTATCGGGGTCTTATTAAAGAGGCCGGTGTGCATCAAAGCTGACAGGTAGGGATGTAATTAGTGAAAAGTGAGAAGGAGGAATATTACAGGTTTAATTGGGTACAGAGTCCAACCAAAGTCATACGCGTAATTATTCGGGTCAACAATTATCTGGAAATCCTTGTATTCTGCTGCTGTAGGAAGTAAATTAAAGAGACAGTATGCGTAATTAGCCTGACATATACACATACACACGGGCATGAGCTATGAGGTGCATGATGGACGGGACTTTTACTTTGTATAATGTTCTTGTAATTAAGGTTTAGAATGTCATCGTGCACTGTGCCGTGTTTCATCCAGTGTTTGGATGTTGTTGTTACCATGGTGCCTTCAGGGTGAACATCCTCCACTGACCTCAGCTCATGAGACCTTCGGAAAACATCCACCCGTAACACCTCCGTCCACATCTCAGCATCGTAATTTCCTTCCAGATGACGGTTGCTTCACTTTAACCCGGCGAAAATTCCAGTGCATTGTGACATCATAACCCTCATATTCTTATCAGCACAAAGTCGTGTAGAACAGCAAATCAGATTTGTAACCGCCATTAGCTGCTGAGCAATGTCTCCACACGTCTGTGCGCCCCTAACCTCCATAATAGCCCCATTCGGGGAGGGCTGGATAAGAAGAAAAAAAAAAAAAAACGAGAGTGGCATTTCAAATTCCTTCTTCGGAGGGAAAAATAAATAGGCTGAGTTTATGAGAAGGACCTTTCGACACTCGCCCGCGCCGTCAGGCGGCCCTCGCTAATCGCACCCGTCCATCACGGCGTGAATGCATATTTAATCGTGACAGTAATCCTCTTACCCTTGTGCAGTTAAATTCCCAGGCACCAAAACGTACATTGACCCCGAAACCTACGAAGACCCCAACCGGGCTGTGCACCAGTTTGCCAAGGAGCTGGACGCCTCCTGCATCAAGATTGAAAGGGTGATTGGTGCAGGTGAGAATAATCTGGCATTCGCATCACACCGCGCTCGTTCATTAGAGGCGCATACAGACATTATGCATTCAATGGCTGTCGGATCATTTATAAATATGCTTTATTTAGCCCTTATTGTTTAAATGGGCATATGGGCTTTATATGTATTATATATATATATATATATATATATATATATATATATATATATATATATATATATATATATATATATATATACTGCTATAATATATATATATATATATATATATATATATATATATATATATATATATATATATATATATATATATAATATAATATAATATAATATAATATATTATTCTATTTATATATTAAAAAAATATATATTAATTATTTTTATTTGTGTGTGTGTGTGTGTGTGTATATATATATATATATATATATATATATATATATATATATATATATATATATATATATATATATATATATATATATATATATATATATATATATATATATATATATATATATATATATATATTGTACATATTATGACTTGAGCAACTGTAATATTATGCAATTTTCCCCTGGGATCAATATATTCTGATTCTGATGATAAGCCCATTGCCTAAAAGGTTGTGTATGTGTGTGTGAATGTGTGTGGGGGGGAAACGGGAGGTGTGTGTGTGTGTGGGTAATTAATTTATCACCTGAGCGGGGTGCACGTACACGCCTTGTGGCTTGATGAATGGTCGCTGCATCACTCTTGTATTGTTTTAATGTTAGTGTACGATCACATCCCTGAACTGGCACATCCAATTAGAACTTACCGTTCTGTATCCATGGTTACTGAGCTGGCACTCGGGATTCTGGCGGATTCTGTGGAAGTCAGGAATGATCTTGCTAAGTGAGGACGGAATGTGTGGCGCTTGATGGGGTTCCCGATGTGTGTGTGTCACAGGAGAGTTCGGCGAGGTCTGCAGCGGCCGTCTGAAGCTGCCCGGGAAGAGGGACGTTCCGGTGGCCATCAAGACTCTGAAAGTGGGCTACACGGAGAAGCAGAGGCGGGACTTCCTGTGCGAGGCCAGCATCATGGGACAGTTCGATCATCCCAATGTGGTTCACCTGGAGGGCGTGGTCACCAGAGGTGAGCGAAAAAGACAGAAACCAACATCCACAAAACATTCGTTTGGCGTAAAGATGTTAGCCGTGGCGTTAAGTACACATCATACCTTTAGAAGTACATTGAAATGGAAATGGTCACATGGCCGTGTGCCCACACTGCCCCCTTTGGTTTGATCCGTATTGTACCTTTATGTCAATTTCCGAGGATGTGCGTAACCAAGTTACGCAAGGCATCCCTCCTGCGTATGCAAACGCATACTTAATAGCATGTGGATCTCCAGCTCAACTTGTTCTCGCGTTGTTTTCTCAGGGAAGCCAGTGATGATAGTCATCGAGTACATGGAGAACGGCGCACTGGACGCCTTCCTCAGGGTGAGTATGAGTACTACAAGCTAACTGTCATTTATTATTCATTTAGCTAGCTACTAGTCGTTAGCTTTTTTAAAAACTCTTTAAAAAGGTTAAAATTGTCTTTCCGCAGAAACACGACGGGCAGTTCACGGTGATTCAGCTGGTCGGCATGCTGCGGGGGATCGCTGCCGGCATGCGCTACCTCTCTGACATGGGCTACGTGCATCGCGACCTCGCGGCTCGCAACATCCTGGTCAATAGCAACCTGGTGTGTAAAGTGTCCGACTTCGGCCTGTCCAGAGTGATCGACGACGACCCTGAAGCCGTCTACACGACCACGGTGGGTCAATACACGCCCCTGGATTTGGCAGAGTTACGCCTTTAGAATGCTTAATTGGAATGAATAGACAGAAAGCGAACCACCAACAGTATACATCTACGGATTCATGCAAAAACAATCGAATCATGTAGAATAATGTTAGTATGTGAGCTCAGTGACTTGCTAAAGAACCCTCCTTCGCAATGCTAATCTGAGCTGCTGTCCTCTGTCCTGAACAGGGTGGAAAGATCCCGGTGCGATGGACGGCCATGGAGGCCATCCAGTATCGTAAATTCACATCGGCCAGCGACGTCTGGAGCTACGGCATCGTCATGTGGGAGGTCATGTCCTACGGGGAGCGGCCGTACTGGGACATGTCCAATCAAGATGTGAGTCACCGTCCGTTACGCTGATATACATCGTGTATACAGTGACAATACCAGTATCTTGCCGTATAGTTGTCACTGTGGACCCTTAACCTGTGGGACCCTTAACCTCCATTGCTTCAGGGGAACCCAAAACCTTCTTGCACCTAGTTATGCTACAGTTTAACATGTTAACTTATTCCAGCAGAAACGTTATTGTAGCTTAATGAATCTTAAATAATTGCGTTAAACAGAAGAAGCATTGCTCCAACCTTAAGGTGGATGGGCTACAACGAACAAAAAAATGAAACGCAGTCCTCCTGATAAAGTCCTCAGTGACCGTATTTGAGCTCAGCGGACATTCCCCGTTTCATCTGGGAACCTCGTGGAGAACCCTATAGATATTTGTCATGTTAATGAGTCAGCGCAAGGACCGGCCCGGATGCTGGATGGGAAAGCTCGGCCCGCAAATCACAGCCCGATGGATCCCAACGGCCACTGAAGTTCCTCAACACCAGACTCATCATCTTTATGGACTTCACTTCCAGCTCAGGGATGTCTTAATAGAAGACCTGCCCGTGATTTACGCGTCCCCCGCTTCCTGCCGTATGCGTGCTAGCGCTTAATGACTGAAACGCTAACCGGATCAGATCTCACCAGGCCCGGTTGCTTTAGAACCCGCCTGCGCAGCACTGGATGCTTGACAGGCATCAGACTTGGCGATTTCTGCCTCCTGTCAGGAGGCTCCTCGGCGGTGAGGAGCCAGCGCGAGAGGAACATTTACATCTCCACAGCACTTTACCGGCTCTGACACATTTCTCTCGCTAGATCCCCGAATTCTGGTCTAGAACCGACGCGACCAGAATAGCAGATGAACCCGACGGGAGGGTAAACAGACAACTCGCAGGGAGAGGAATAAACAGAACGCTGCCAGTCCCTGTTCCGTTGACTCATACTTTGCTAGCTGGCGCAGATCGGGCCTGGATTACAGGAGGGAGCTTTATTTATGTTGCTCAAGAACCACGAGACGCTCTAGTGATCCAATGAGGACTGCGTTTTTGTCATCAACAGATTATTCGAATTGGTATTCGAATACATTTTCATAGCTGGTCAACGTAAAAGTGACCATGTGCGGATTTAAGTCTTGGGTCCATGTGGGCCCTTAAGCAAGGCCTTTAACCCTTACTGCTCCTGGGTGATAACTAACCCTGCGATCTGTGCTTCCACCTACAGCCAGCAGAGGGTTTATCACCTTACTGCACGCCACCCCCTCTTCATTTACGCCGTTCTGTCACCAGTAGACAGTTCTAAACACCTGATTCGGTCACCTGATCATCACACAACCTGTACATTAGTGTCCTACACTGTTGATGCTGCTGCCCACTAAAGGAGAATAACTCCCTCACTAAGTCTTGGTCCTCACAAGGTTTTGTCCTTTAAATAACAACACAACAGGGAGTTTTTTCTTGCCACTGTTGCTTCGGCTTGCTCTTTGTGGGCTTAAAGGCTTATAACACTGTAAAGCCGCTTTGTGACAATGTACTATGACTTGACTTGAACTAAATGCATTTCCACCCCAACCACACGGTCAGGAAACTTAAGCAATCACAGAACACGCAAATACAGATAAAAAAGGAACAAGACAGCAGACTGAACATGTGGAACACGGATGTTCCCCTTTGAGATGTTGTAAAAAAATGTCCCAGCGTTGAGGCTGCGGTGCTTCACGTTGTTAAAGGCTCAGCGCCAGGAGCTGCTAATCAGCTTGAGGTACATCTGTGGGGAGGGGGAACAAAATGCAGGGTACCTATAGCGCCATGGAGATCTTTTTGACCCAAAAACACCCTCGAGGTTCTCTATAAAGTTGAAAGAACTCACTTCCTATCCCTGATTACTTATCCATCCTGCAGTACCAGTAAAATCTCTTTTTTTATTAAACCTGCATCTCGTTTGATCGGTGCCTGACGCCCGAGTGTTCTCTCCCCTCCCATGTGTACTGATGTATTCATCAGTGTAATGGGAACCCCCAGGGAACACATGATGCACAATTTTCGATGACCTACTTTCCCCCGTGGGTCTCCGCTGTGCCTCTAATGGTGTAAATGTACACGGGACGGCTTCCGTCGGCTTTCCACGGCGCGGCGGGCCCTCGGCTAGGCACATCTGCTGAACCTGTTCCTTTGGTCTCTTTGAAATGCGTTTGAGCCGGAGGTACGGCATGCAGTATTTATCTGGCAGAGGGTGTTTGCGGAGCCCCTGATTAAAGGATAGTGAAATGCGAGAGCGACGGTGTGCCGGACGCGTAATCACGGCCTGATCCTCATCTGTGTTGCTTTTGGAAGTCGAGCCCTTCCTCTTCTGCTCAGCTTTCCAGGCTTCGGTTCTCAGCCTGTGCCTCCCCGAGCCATTTGGGGGAATTAGGTTTGTACGGGAAGACGTGGGCACAAGAACCCAGGCTTCATCTGTGAGTCATATAGGACGAATCGAACTATAGACTCAGTATTCTGCTTTAATTACTATCAGTTGGGTGAGGGGTGCACTGTGATATCATCACAAAGAATGATATGCTACTTACACCGGTGCACTGGTGCACCCACTCCATCACTTAAGCAACTATGTTTTCCCATTGTCCTTCGGCAGAATATTGCCAGGTACCCCATTCTTCTGCCTGTGTTGTGAAAACTGAGGATAAAGAGAAAGATAATGGATGGATGGATTATATAGTATATATAATTTTTAAAAAATGTTTTAAATGCTTTTCTGTCTTCTCTTTTCAAAGGTGATCAAGGCTATAGAGGAGGGGTATCGTCTTCCGGCGCCCATGGACTGCCCCCCAGGCCTCCACCAGCTGATGCTGGACTGCTGGCAGAAAGACCGGTCCGAACGGCCGAAATTTGACCAGATCGTGGCCATCCTGGACAAAATGATCCGCAATCCCAGCACGCTGAAAACGCCGGTGGGAACGTGCACGAGGTAAAAACCAAACCCTGCCTGCCTGTCAGACCACGTCCGCCCGGCGTTTGCTCCTTTTCCCATCATGGCACCTCGGCCTTTGATTTTGGTCCCATGTTATTTCTATCGATCCGGCCTTTCATTTCGGGGTGGAACTGGATTTCAGAGCCCGCATGTTTCATGCTCGCGCCAGCCGTCGAGAATAAAATCCCAGGAATCGATACGCTGACACCGCTCCGTGGCTTTTCCGGTCAAAGCCGGGGGCTTTGAAATCAATTGGCGTAATGAGAGATGTTTTTCCAGTTCCGTGCGGTTCCCGACGCCCGCCGTGGCCCCCGTCAGTCCAAATCCATTTGCAGGGCAGCCCGGCTTAAGCCGACTTGGAATGGAGGACATGACCTGAGGAACCGTCCGGGGTGGAGGAGCTTAGTCTAACCTTGGCATCGCTAGCAGCGCTCTTGGGACGGGATTAAAGACAGATTGCTGGTTTTGCTGGAATAATTAGCCGTCGTTAGTGATGAACGTCTCTCCTCTGGAGTGTTCTGTATCCGGTCCCGTGCGGCTCATTGGTTCTGAGGTGATTGCGTAGGTTTCCTGTCGTTTTCAGGCCCATCAGTCCGCTGCTGGACCAGAGCCCACCAGACTTCAGCTCGTTCTGCTCGGTGGCTGAATGGTTGGAAGCCATCAAGATGGAGCGCTACAAAGATAACTTCACAGCAGCCGGTTACACCTCGCTGGAATCCGTCGCCAGAATGACCATCGAGTAAGAACCCATGTGGCGTCTGTTTATTCAGTTCTGGTTCTAACCACACACTAAAAACACACGTTCTTCTCATGTCCATCCACCCATTATCTTCCGCTTTATCCTCTACAATTTACAATTACAATTTGGTCATTTAGCAGATGCTTTTATCCAAAGCGACTAACAAGGTGAGCACAGGATTAATCACAGCATCCCTGGATGTTTGCTCAAGGACCCACATTGGTAACTTCAGTGGACATGGGAATTGAACCCTCAACCTTCAGATTGATAGCCCAATGCCTTAACCCTAACCACCTAACCACAATGCCCTAACCACTGAGCTCTATAAGGGTCGCGGGGGGGTTCCCCATGTCCATGCAGGGGAGAACGTTTCGGGCGCTAGGCAGATACACCCAGGACAGGACGCCAATCTATCCAAAGTCAGAGTGCCATCAAGAGAACGGCGAGTGACACTCAGATTGGTTGTTATGATAACAAAGACACACTGATACGCCCGTACTCATGGACACATTGTTTATAATTCCATAAAAGTAAATCCTGATAAAGCTCGACCTAATAGAACGTGTCATCTTCAACGCCAGGCCTTCGGAGTTCCCCGTCCCTCGAGGCAAAACTCAACAACATCCCGCCTTCCGTCGCGCCCGTCGTCACGCCGCTCGGCCTCGATCTCCCGGGGCTGATCCGTGTCGGGTCCCGCTGGGCGCCGGCAAACACGCCATTCCGATCCTCGTCTCTTCCCCATTAGGAAAATGATGCGCGAGTCTATAAATCATGTGCGCTGGTGATTGATGTTCCGTGTGTTTGTGTTCTGCAGGGACGTGATGAGTTTGGGAATCTCGCTGGTGGGCCATCAGAAGAAAGTCATGAGCAGTATACAGACTATGAGGGCACAGGTGCTGCACCTGCACGGGACGGGCATCCAGGTGTGACGCACGGCCGGACCCGCAACCCCCGGCAGAGGGCGGGGACTCCCGAAAGTAGCGGAACGCTTGCCGCCCGCCGAATCAAAACAAATAACAGTAATCAAACCACAGGACGTGTCTCTCGTGCGGCGAGCTTCTTTTTCGGAAGCCGTGCCGCCAGAGTTGCCGAAGGAAATGTGGAAGAGATAGCTACCTGGACGCGTCGCCTTGACGATGCAGTGTTCCGCTAGTTGCTTTTTAGCTCCTTTCCCACTCATCACGGTACGGACTTTGCCAGAGGATGGATATTTTTTACTAAAAGGAAGAACGATGCACAAAGAAACCAACGTACTTTTGACTCTTTTAGGATCCCGCACCCAACGCCACATCCTTTTAAGTGGGATATTTAGTGTGGAATTCGCAACAGGGTATAAAGCCGCCCCCATGGTGGTAGACGCATGAACGTGGACCTGCAGCTCCGCCGTCTGTCCCGCCCCTTTTCTTCGCAAACCGAGGCCCGTGTGCTTTTCAGGCACAGCCACGAAGGCAGATTAGTGGATTTAATAGAAAGCTGAGCGGGAGCCTCATCCTGCAGGACGGAAAACAAGTCCTAGTTGTGTTCTTTGCATCCCGGCCCTTTCTTTTGGTCGGGTTCCTTCTGACGCCGTTATTTTTGTACCGTGCGCCGTCTTCACGTAGATAGCACTACCCAGAACGGTATCGAATATACAGCTGGGTCGAGTCACCCAGGCAACCCGGCCAAACTGACCCCACTCTCGACGGTCGTCTGATATTCCTTTTAACTTATGAGTGATAAATACAAACTTTGCTGCAGTTCTTTGGTTTATTTTATTGTTTTTTTTTTTTTTATTCTCCGTGTCAGGAGTCCAGTTTTGCAGAACATGCTTGTACTCACTATGTTCTGGATTCGGATGGACTGATTAATCAGAGCAATAATTACCTAGAAGGTTCTTCTTTGTGATATTAAGGTGCTATGTAGATTTTTAACTCTGCGTTCATGTAGAACAGGAAAGATGTCGGAGTGAGACGTCTGGGTTTATAGTGCTCCGGGGTTCTGCTCTTAATCACGACGAGAATGTTCTTCGACTCGCGTTATCCGGCTCTTCCTCGATGTTCAGCGAGCTGAAAGATGTCTGGTTCTTATCCCAGTGCCATGACCCTCCAGTTCATAGTGGGCTTATTGGCCCATCCATCTTTATTAGCTCCACTTTTTAGAGTTCCTCCTTTATTTGATTGATCTTCCGCAGGTTGATCTGGAACACCAATCACTGGACTGTCCAAAAAAAAAAAGTCTATTGCAGAATACACTTTTAAAAATGAATTTTAACCGTTTTAGTGACACAGAAATGTTTGTTAGAGTCTTTACACAGTGAACACGTCGTTACTGATGACATCATACATGGCTTCCAAGTTAGATTCCACTACTATAACAACGACCGCCATTTTCTTTCTTAAAAAAAAAGTAATTAAAAAGTCATTAATTTAGATTTTTTCGTTCTTGTATGAAGGTTTGCAAATTCCCAAGCAACAGTGATGTTTACACAGCCCACTCCCTGATTGGTCGATAAATTGTTAGTAAAATTGAGTCTGTTACTATTAAATTATAAGAGTGACGAAAAGTACATAAAGGTATCACTGGGCATAACTTTTGCCTCTCGAATTGGTTCATTCCTGAGCGCATTGGAACCCCAATTCTGAAAAACCTGCCAACTTCAGATTAAAGGAAGGATTTACTGTCTCTAATAAACCTAATGATTAATAACCCTCATAATCCAACACGCTAAATAATCAGGATTCGCATAATTGGGAGAGTAGAAGTTAACAATGGCTGAATAATTTATCCTCCGTAATCCATTGTGTGGAGGAGTAAAGCCCTGACCCCAGGTCATGTGAATGTGTATGTGTTGGGGAAGGGGGGGGTCGGTTCAGCCCATACCCCCCTCTCCACTCCATCGCGCTGGCCTCAGCACTGGATCGGCTCCAGCGCCGTCTCCAATCGAATGCGAGCGGAAAGCTCAGAGTCAGCACAAAACGGCCCGGGTTCCAGATTTTCAACATTGGGATTGTCAACACTCATTCCACCCGCTCCTCTCCTTCCCCTGCGGCCTCTTTCCTTCCCCGTCCCGAGGGCCAGCCAGTGTGAGATTAACGCCGGGGATGGATCAGTCCTCCACCCTCAGATGAGGCCATCACTGACACCGCTGTAGTGAGCAAGGGTGAGTAGTGACCGCAGGAATAGTCACCTAGGCCACTCCCCAGCGTCCGGAGCTCTTGGTCTACGTCAACGTCAATCCATGACATCTTGTCTACTTGTCTACCTCATAGGGCTCCTAGAGCGCACAGTCCCCACTTTAACTCATATTTGCTACTAAAATAATGAGGTTTTTCCAAAACACACATCACATCTGGGGTAAATAAATATTTCCAGAACCCAAAACTCTTTGGACATCAGTGGATCACAAGCTTCAGGAGTCATAGTACTAATATTTCTACATGTTGGCGTTGCGGTTGTCAAGTCGATTACTCCTGTAATACTTTTGTAAAAGAAAACATAGGGTTCCCCATGCCCAGCCAAGGTAGAATGCCCAGAACCGGGCGTCAATATAGGGACAATTTAGAGCATCCAGTCCACCATGTTTTTGGACTGTGGGAAGAACACCAGGAGAACATGGAACCTCCACCTAGATTGGAATTTGAACTGGATCTCCCACGAAAAAAGGTGAACATGCTAACGCCACCCTCTGACATATACAGTACTAGTTGGATGTTGGGACACGCCCTCTTTTTGCTTCACGTACTGTACATGTTCTTAGTTCAACTTACTGTAAAAATGGACTCCAGACTGTAGTCCATCAGGTTCTCTTCACCGCGGAATACGGTGAATTTACTTTTCTGAAAACCTCATTAAAAATCCCGCTAAGACCCAGAATGCCATATATGGACATCACCCGCTATAGTGATTCCTTCACCAGAAACCCAACACAGAACCTTAATGTCGCATGAGGCGTAATTCAATCCTAAGTCAGATAACACACCCAGTTTAACCAGTTAGCTTTAGCCTAGCGCATCAACATCAACCTGTTCCCCTTGAGAACTGGAGAACGTGCGTCATGCTCCATCCCAAGCTCCACTACATGGCGGTTCTGCGATCGCCGGTACTGTAAACTTCAGCGAATTCAGGGTGCGTTCTTACAAAAAACAAACTAACAAAAACAGGAGGCGTTGTGGGCGCTGACTCGTAAGACGCTTCGTTTCCGGAGAAGTCCAAAGACGTGGACACCGTCCAGCGTGTTCGCTTCGAGGGGATTTCCGTTGTATATGAGCGGATTGTAAAACTTGTACATTTTATTTATACGGTTTCTTCTTTCCATTGTGGTTGCTCCGGTCCGGACGGCATTGGAACCCCGACTTCATCCAAATGCACTATATTTTTCTATTTCGCGGAACGCTCAGTTGACCCAGATGTACATAATTTCTCATTTAGGACCAAAGACGGCTGTCCATTTGGGAGGTTCTCCTCGTTTTCCGGTCACGTGGGTTGGAAATGTACAGCGAAATCCAGCGTTGCTTTCGTATTTATTTTTGTCTCGTCTGTGAAGGAGGGCTGCAGAGAGTATTGATCGTCAACAAAGTATCGCAGAAGAGCATTTTACTTTGACTATTTCTTGTTACATGGATCATTTCTTTCTTTTGCTTTGTTACCTTTGTAATAGACTGTACATATATTTTTGGAAATATAATACAATCTCTAAAGAAATGTGTGGCCTTCAGTTCCTCACAGAATTGCATCAGTGTTTGGACACGCCACCTTTTTACTCCACTCATCGTAAAGATGCACTTTGTAGTTCTACAATTCCAGACTGTAGTCCATCTACAGTACATACTGTGTTCTCTGTTCTAATGGTCAGAACCCCAATAGTACCACAACAGAGCAGGGATTATTGGGTGGGTGCATTAGTCCTATCCCAGCAGTGTCACCGAGGTGTTTAAATGAAACTAAAGCAGCACTGCTGCACTAAAACCCCCTCACCACATCCGTGTCACTGCAGAACTGACACACACATACACTAGACACATACACTACACACATAGAATACACACACACACACTACACACATAGAATACACACACACGCATTACGCACACATACACTACACATATACACCACACATATAGACTACACACATACACACCACACCCATACACTACACACATACACTGAACACAAAGACTACACACACAAACTACACAAATACACTACACACACAAACAAAAAACACACATACACTGAACACAAAGACAACACACAAAAACTACACAAATATACACTACACTTATACACACCACACATATAGACTACACACATACACACCGCACCCATACACTACACACATACACGGAACACAAAGACTACACACACAAACTACAAACATACACTACACACGCAAACAAAATACACACATACAATGAACACAAAGACAACACACAAAAACTACACAAATATACACTACACACATACACCACACACATACTCCACACAGCCATGACCCAGACCTCCCAGTTCTGGGAGTATAACTAATCTATTCTGAGTTTCCGAGATGGCGTCATTAAAAATAAATAATCCGTTATCTGACATCATCTAACCTGAGACCATTAAGCTTGTCTCGCTGAAATTAAACAAAGCAGCCATAATGGATTCATAAAGATTTTTATCTGTGCATATATCTCACTATTTATTTGAATAACTGAAGAGGAATCGGGATCCGCGGACAGCAGGAATGCACTCCACTGCCGGGCCTTAACAGCGCTGGCTTTCGGCCACATTCTAAACGGGGAATGGTGAGGGTGGCGTGTATGCAGTGCTGCCGTGGATGTGGAGTGTGTGAAGTGTGCAGGTTTGGGGAGGGGGGTCAGCACACAGGTCCGTTTGGAGATTAACAGAAACCTGGACCAGTTTACGTTCAGTAGTAAATCATGTTCATGTAGTTTATTTATTTACTGACGTCGACAAAATAGCTGTTACTCCTCTGTTAATGAAAGAAAAACCCACAATGGTGACAGAATAAATTCAATCTGACAAAAGCAATGACAAATAAAAAAGAACCAATGAAAAAACTGAATTATTTTTAAAAAGACAACTCATTTAACAGGCCTGGACGGAAATGCTGGTACCCCTGAAATAAAGGGACCAAAGGCACATGTTTAATCAAGGTGTGCCCACTAATTCGCATCACAGGTGTCTGCAGTCTTGTAATCAGTCAGTGGGCGTGTGTACAGGACTACAGGTCGTCACTGTGCTGTTTGGTGACATGGTGTGTACCACACTCAACATGGACCAGAGGAAGCCCAGGAAAGAGGAGTCTCAGGAGATTCCAAAGAAAATTACAGACAAGTATGTTAAAGGTTATAAGACCATCTCCAAGCAGTTTGAATTTTATATATATATATATATATATATATATATATATATATATATATATATATATATATATATTTATATATATATATATATATATATATATATATATATATATATATATATATATATATTAGTATATACTATTCATCATTTTAGCATCCATGGGACTGTAGCGACTGCCTGGGCGTGGCCGCAGGACAATTGATGACAAATCAAAGAGACGGATGAGACGAATGGTAACAAAAGAGCCCAGAAAAAGGAGATTAAAGGTGAAGTTCAAGCTCAAGGAACATCAGTGTCAGATTGTGCCGTCAGTCGTTGTTGTCTCTACTGTGAAACATGGACGAGTGTCTTAAACAGTGCAGGGTACTATGAAATCACAAGACTATCAAGGGATTCTAGAGAGAAATGTGCTGCCCAGCGTCAGAAGCAGCTCGCAGATCTGGCGTCTCTCACTCTACGTAAGTGCACGGCAACCACGTTTTTTGGTGATGCTGGGTGACCCATCGGTAAGTGTTCTGGCGTCTGCACATGGTCCTTAAGGAATGCCTCCTTGCTAGTAAGACTAGTGATAGTAAGAGTAGCGCCAATCGTGGTACGTCATATTTTCATACAGCCAATTTTAACTTTAACATATTTTACGAACAATTATTTGCCTCTTGCGGTTTTCCAACTCGTGCGTTTGCCTCCTGTGCACATGTCCTGCCACGCCGCGTCACATGACTTCGGCCGGGCCAAAGATTAACGAGCATTCATTACGTTCCTTTGGTCCTAACGTTTGTTTGTTCTAATCAGCCGAAATTCTAGCAGTTTGGAGAACGCCTCTCTGGGTCAAGCCAGCTTTCCTCTTCAGTGGGGTTGAAGCCCTTCAGAGAGGCTCTGGCTCCGGCTCGGTTTATTATGGGCTATTTTGCTTAGTTGCTATGCGCGCCGTTGAACTACAGCTGTGATGGGAACGTGGGTGGAATACCGTTCTCCTCGCAAACCTGCTTAACGACTCAGTTTCCAAAGACCCTCCACAAACGAGTTTCAGGATGAAGCTCAATCCAGACGTTTGGCTGAAGTCAAGGAAAGTTTTTCAGGTGAAACGAGAAGGAAAAACATCTCATTAATCAACAGTTTGCTCTGTTCGAGGAAAACGGGCTTCTGCTCTTTCAAACGATCGGGTTACCTTCTGCCCTCGTTGTTAATATCACTAATTAGAACCTCATTATGTCTAAATAAGGTTATATGGAAAGTTTATATTGGCGGCATAGTGGTCAGCACGTTTGCCTCTCAGTGCTAGGGATTCCCTGTTTGAATCCCAATTTGGGTGGAGTTTTCATGTTCTCCCCGTGGGTTTCCTTCGGGTTCTCCGGTTTCCACCCACAGTCCAAAAAACATGGATCAAGGTCAATTTAATTGAATTGCCCCATATGGAGTGTGTCTGTGTGAGTGAGTGTGTGCACAGTGATAGATTGGCGCCCTGTCCTGGGTGTATCTGCTCAGCACCCAAAACATTCTCCCCTGGATGGGCATGGGGAACACCCCCCCCCCCCCCGCTACCCTAGTAGAGGATAAAGTGGAAGATAATGGATGGATAGATGGAATGATTTTATTAGCAGCGGTAGCTGGACCCCATGGTATTTACTTAATCCTCTTTTTAGCATCCAGGTGAGCTCAGGATTCGAACCTGGATCCCCGGGGCTGAGAGGTGGACGAGCTAACCACTACCCCACCTTTCTACTCTGACATTACGCTGACCCAAAATAATAGAACGCCTGGTTATTACACCCAGCATTAACCAGCCCAACACCCGCACCTCCTACCACGAGGTTACCAACCGGATGGAGTCCAGCGCCTGAACTCCGGGTATCTGAGCTTTTCATCCGTCTTCAGGCCAAATGAACGGATCATGTTCTGCTGGTTTAGATAACGTTGGTTCAGATGGCTGGGTTCTTCGGGGAAGGTCAGACGGACGGACGGTAACCTGTAACCTCTGCTTTCAGACCAATTCACCCGGCAGCGGGAAGAACGGGGTGTCTGATCACAGACCGGGTCAATGAGGCTGGACCCGGTGGCAGCGTCCTAATCTCACACCACAGTATCACTGCAGGGGGAGACACTGAGGGGGAAGGCAGATTTTAGGTGGGTGTACAGGTAGAGTGTGTGTGTGTGTGTGTGTGTGATGTTTTTATCCTGAAGGACCTGAAGGTTATGCAGCTCCATGTGGTGCTGGAGGGATCCGTGAACCCTGAATCCAAAAGACTCTCGCTCTGCCTGTCTCTCTCCATCTCTCTCCCCATCTCTCAACCTCTGTTTCTCTTCCCGTCTCTCTTCCTGTCTCTCTCCCTTTCTGTCTCTCTCTCCCTCTTTCTCCCTCTTTCTCTGTCTCTGTCCCTCGCCCCATCTTTCACCCTCTCTCTCTCGCTCTGCCTGTCTCTCTCTCCCTCTCTCTCCCTCTGTCCCTGTCTCTCTCCTCATCTTTTACTCAGTCTCTCTCCCTGTCTTTCCCTCGGTCTCTCTCCCTGTCTCTCTCCCTGTCTCTCACCCTGTCTCTTCCCATCTCTCTCCAGTCTTGCTCTCCCCATCTATCTCTCTCTGTCTCTCCCTCGGTCTCCCCCCTCGAGTGTCTAATGCTCCAAACCAAACCTGAGCCATTATTCCAAAAACCTCATGTATTTAGTTTATTATTATGATTAATTAGTAAATTATACGGACCTACAACACCACCATGTCATCCACCACCCAAATAATACCCCTCTGTTGAGGATCTAAGGGTCCTGATCATGACACAAGAGAGTAATGAGGACCAGGAAACAGATGGACTACAGTCTGTAATTATAAAACTACAAAGTCCATCTGTATGGTGAGTGGAGGAAATAGAACATGGAGTGAGGAGGGGGCGTGTCCAAACTTCTGACTGCTACAGTATATATTGCAGCAAGCACACTCTCCATTAGAGCTTCAGGAGTGATAAAGCCTACACATTATGGGCTCTGAAGACGGAATGCACACTGCAGCAATTTGTGAGATCATTCCAGACAGAAGTGATGAAAAACAATTATGTTAATTGGCCGTTCGTAGCCGTCGTTATTGAAGGGACCAACTGATGGACGCTTTGCTCCCGAGATCCTTCAGCATTATTACTTTAAGCAGGAAACGGCAGCCGCCACCGCTGAGCTCTCCCCGTAAATGGGCTTTGATTTCCGAAACGCAAGACGCCTTTCGTATGGCTGCGTTAATGGCTACCACAGGTAACATCTCACACTGGTCTCTCCAACCATTTCACTCAAAGTGAACTCCAACTTCAAACGAACTAAATTAGTTGTCAGCACTTAAGGCGCGTGTTTATTCTTAATTCGTAATTAAGCGTAATCTTGTTTACACGAGGTTGTATAATTATCCGACGGCAGAACTTTGGCTGCGAGTGAAGTAGATTGGAAGGTAATTAACGTCTCGAGATACGTCTCTTAAAACAACGACGCCTTTTATTGTCGGCGGTTTCGATGGCGGCCATCAGTCATCAGTCATGTGACTCTGAGCTGAAAACAAAAATCAGCTTAATTGATGCCTTCGAAAATAAGTTCACAAGCGAATCACTTGAGTGGAATTAGGGGGCGGGGTCAAACAATTAAAGCCAAATTATAGGGGTGTGTTTACTGAGACTTCCCTCATATCAAGGGGGCGTGTCCAAATTTGGGGCAATTATAGCGGAATTGAGTTATGATGCTGGATGACGATCATGATGCGTCAAGTGGTTGGTCAATTTTTATACAGAGCTTTGTTTAAATTTGTTTATAATGCGTTATGAATAGTGGATTCATAGAAGTTTAACTGTTCGGGCTACAGCAACGCAGCCTTTAGTGCCGCGGTCGAACAGTTTATATAATATGATTAATGTTTCACTATAAATATTAAAAAGGGAAAGAAATTGTATTAGTCAGGACCATCGGTCATGATAATGCTGCTTGGTATCAGGATCTACCTTTTCGGTCGGTTCCGCGGTTCTTATTTCCCTTTTAAAACAAACCCGTTGAGTTATGGAATCCTCACGGGAACATAATGCAGCGAGTAATTGGAAAGGTGAAGACAAAACTCCGGCTGGTAATTACTTTGCCCGTATATTCCAGTGAAGTAACGCTAGCCGGCTGCTTTTCTCGGCCAGCGGCTCCAGCGTACCTGACATATTAGCAATAATAATCAGGCGTCTACATCAACATTGAGTGAGAAGTTCATCGATATTGCGCCAGCCTGTCTTGGCCTGATTGACGCCTAGAAACTGCTGGTCTAATGGAAAACGGCAGACGTTTCTAAATATTCCCAGAGAATTTAATAAAACTGAGTCGGAAGACGCTTGTGTTGTGTTAGCAAAAATAATCAGCTGGTCCATCAGAAGAGGGTTCTGCTGGGTTCTACCTGTCTGTCTGTAGATATCCAGCTAAAGACACAAGTCCCCTGCTTTCTATATCTGTTTAAAGAATTCTATAATGTCACATGACAGCATGCTGGGAAAATATGGGCCGGCAATAAGCAAATAATAAATAAATAATAACGATCAAAAGCAATAAAATTAATATACAATAATAGATACCGCATGCGACTCCTACATGTTCTGCTACACTTACTACTATGGGTGCACCCTACACCAAATCAATAAAATAATTACAAGCAAAAGGAATACATACCGATTCGGTCCTGACGCAGCTGCACCGACTGTGTTGAGGCGCTAAGGGGAGCTCTGGTTTACCCCAGTTCCTCAGGAAAACCACTGTTATGGGGCGAGATATGCCAGCAAGAAGCAAGTGTCGCCAACGACCTTTAATTTCTGTCGACAGCAAGAAGGCAGAGGGTTTGCGACTTACTGCACGTCGAACGTTCTACTGTTTAGCGGGATGGGGTGATTCTGACTGCACCAGGAGACAGTTAAATGGTGGTACTACAAAAATAAAATAAAATACAGGCCCCAGCCACTTGGCCACATGGTCTATGAACGTCATGAGATCTGTGAAACAGGTGAGGTGTGTTAATTACTTATAACCGACCTCCAGCACCCTCCCCTGCAGCGTCACCGATACGATTGCCTTATCAAAGCTAGATCATAGATTTAATAGAGGTCTGGGTTCAACTGCAGCACACTGTATGACGACTAAAGTGATAAATCAGCTCATAGTGAATAAACAGTGACAGCAGAATGAGCCACATTAGATTGTTTATTAAAAGCCTTTTAGACGCTGACATGTCACCCTCCGTTGTCCCCCAGGGGGTGCCGTCTCTGCCACACACTCTCCCAGCTCTCTCTGCCCTATAGCTCGGCAGCACACAGCATTAAGTATTTAAGGAGGCTGTAATATATGTCTCCCTTTTTGGTCATTCACACCCATTTCCCGGGCAGGTGATCGATTTCATAGGTCTCGCAGATGCCGCTTTTGGATGGAGCCAATGGATTTGGCAGATATGATGGGTTCCTCAAAGGTATACTACTCTGGGGTAGGGTTATAATGTGGCCGCCATGATCTAGCCACTGGCACAGATAGCTCATACTGTCATAGGCTGACACTCCATTTACTGCGCCATAATGGCTGGAGGTGAAGATGGGGCTCGAAATGGGATCCGGCTCAGTGGTATTAACTGCCAAAAGAGATATGGGTCATTTGGATTAATAGCTTTGCATTGGAATATCCAAAACAGCAACTAGGTGGACTATTTCCTAAGGATAAAGGGATAAGTGAAATTGTCTGTAATGAGACAAGATATGATATTAAATGTTATTTAGACGTTGAATGGAAAATAAAAGCCAGCATGTCAAATATTGTACCTGAGAGACTTAGGAGTTTAGGATTTCTTAATGAACTGGACTGACCCAACACCACATGTAAAGGGCCATACACACACCAACACACTGACACACACACCTGGTGAGGACGTAGCACATAGAGGTCTATTCATTTCATAACTACTACCACCTTAACACTAACCATAACCTTAATCATAAACTGACTATAACTACAACCACACAACATGATTTCACTCTAAAACTGAACGAGCTACTTTGTGAGGACCGGCTTTCAGTCCAAATAATTACAGGGGATAAATAAGGAAAATGGACACACACACACACACACACACACACACACACACACACACACACACACACAACACACACACCCAACCACCATACCCATCGCTCATTCACCAATATCAACTATCGACAGCAACCCTCATGTCTTTTACACACACATCGCAAATGTACTCCCCTTGCCCATATATTGCGCATATATTGTGTGTTTGTGTGCCCAGTGATGGATTGGCGCCCCTCCTGGGAGTGTCCCCGCGTGCGACCCTAGCAGAGGAGAAAGCGGAATAAAAAAGATGAGATGAACATTTGCATTTAGTGGACAAATCCTGAAAGCGGGTTCAGGTCCCTCACTGGCCGCCTGATTATATTATTTGAACCTTATAAAGAAGGCCCTGCCTTTAGAATCTCATACCTGGATGATGCACAAAATGTGTCGAGACAGCTGTTTAAAGTGACGTGCCAATTAAATCTGGTAGCTCCCGCTGACCCGATTCATCCCGGACAGCCACAGGTCGAGCGCCGGCAGTGTGTGGGCTGTATGAGGAGCAGAGGGTCAGCGATGAGGCCAAGCGTTCAGTAATGTGAAGCATGAAATGAAGCTCTGGATGGCAGAATAACCCTTTATGGAATAAACCCGGCGAGCGACTGAATCGTGACACCATTATCAGCCTCTCTCATATGAGCCGAGGGATATTATTCAAAAAAAAAAATGTTGATCCCAGACTTTTAAAGCAGGAGGTTTCGGAATACTCACTGTATTTTATGCTGGCTCCTCTATTTTGTTCCTGATGCTTTTTGTTTGGGAGTGGGAGGAGCTAGGTACGGTATCTTACACCCTGCACAAAATCGTAGTCCCCAAACTTACCACCCACAGTCTAATCTCTGTCATTTAAATAGCAACACTGCTTGTGAATATATCTACTCCGATGGGCGTGGCCGTCTCGGAATGAAGTGTGTTCAGGTACATGGCGTATTGCTATCTTGACGACCTAGACAGATATCCACAGTCAGACGTTCGGTAGTATATTTGCGGTGAAATAGCATTCTGCCAAAGTCAGAGCACACCTGGTTCTTATAGGAAACAGCAACAACTGATTGGTTTAGTGCACATTACGCCCAATAATATTAGAAGGAATTAGTATATGGTTTATTTTGGTCAAGTAGTGACCAAATATATGTGATTGAATGGCCCTGGGGTCACCATTGTGGCCCTCAAGTTAGAGAATGTGACCTGAATAAAGAGTATAAATTGCCTGAATCAACAAAGTATTATTAAGCATGGGGCGTCAAATTGTTTCTGTATATTTGGCAAGAATGCAAATGTGCGAAAAGCCTAATTTGAGTAAAGCATCACATTAATAACGCGAATGAATGAATAGCTACGGCGAATTAAACACACCTGGATACATCCATAAATAATCAGGCCTCAGATAATCTTCATTACCATTCAGCATTCGCCTCCCGCCGTACGGAGCTCCCCAGGCGCGATTGTGGATGCGAACGAGAATAAATAAATAAGCAAATAAATAAATGAACCCCCCCCCCCCGATGAGGCCGAACGAGCAGCGGTGGGCGAGAGGACGAGCCGTTCTGCGCGGCGTCATGGGAAGGGCCAGTTGGTGGCGAGAACAGATGTTCAGGCAGCTTGGCGGCTGCTGGATGGCAGATTGTGATAAATGCAGCTGATAGACGCGCTCACACCGCGGGCCGAGGTTCTGCCGCGATGAGAGAATAGAACCTAGAATTTGGACTGTGAGGCGAATATGAGTAGCGCCTCCCATCCGGTCTGTTATCACTGTGTAGCGCCGGCCATCACGTTACCAAATCCTCAGGAAGGAAAGTAGCTATTTGTCGATTATTATTTTCATTCATTATCTTCCGCTTTATCCTATATTAGGGTCGCGGGCGGGGGGGGGGTTTCCCCATGCCCATCCAGACACGCACGCATACACACACTATATGGGGCGATTTGGAGAACTCAATTGACTTGATCCATGTTTTTGGATTGTGGGGGGAAACCGGAGAACCCGGAGGAAACCCACGCAGACACGGGGAGAACATGGAAACTCCACCCGGATTGGGATTCGAACCGGGAATCCCTAGTGCTGAGAGGCGAACGTGCTAACCACTAAGCCACCATGCCGCCAGTAGCTATTTGCATTTAGCTAAAAGTCGCAAAATGATATCATCGCCTAATTTGCATAACAGTTCATTTGCATGGTTAAGAAATAACGTTGTGCAACAAATAAAATAAAAAAAAAAACATCGTAAATATGTTAGGACTCCAAAAAGGAGTTCTCCGCAAGAGGAGAACATGATAAACCACTCAGCCACCGTGCCGCCCCCAGTCTTCAAAAACGGCAGAGAAAGTCGCTAGATTTGTCGCTCGTCACTAATTTATTAAAATAATTATTTGCTAGAGGGTCTGAAACGTCGCTACATTGACAGTGGCGGCCGTCGCAGACAGCGAGCACATCAACGATGAGAGATGAGGTTCTGCAGATAGAACACGGAACAGAGAGAGAGAACAAAAATGCTTTATGAAAAGCAAAGAGAAGGATTTGGGCTGGATGAGACCCCACCTGCTGAGCCAAGCGGGTCAATGGGTACAACAGTACGCCCCCCTGCCCCCCCCAAGGGAGAGTGATGGGAGATCCATTGATTGGCAAACAATCGCAGAGGGGAAACAAAGTTAAATTGGTTGCAACAAAGTTTTTCGTATTGATCAGTCACCGATGGGGTGGGGGGGTAGGGGGTGAAAGGGGGAGTGATACCTCCCCCCCTCCCTGCAGTCAGCACTATGCTGCATCCCTCACTGTGAAAATTCCCCTCAACTGGAACCCGAAGCCATCATCCAGAGCGGAGACGGAACGGAGTGCTCTCCTCAGGACACGCTAGATTTTTGGAGATGGAATCTGAAAACAAAACTTCGGAAGGTTTTGAAATTGGGCTTCACCTTTAACTCAATGTGCACGTACAGCACACGCGGGGTTTGTTCAGACACCCCGATGTACCGAAGAACCACAGGACTAAATATATCACTTAGAAAGTCATCGATATCTCACCCCCCCCCCCGCTCACCTGCAAGACGTGTCACGGTGCTCAACAGTCACACCGTTTAAATAGCAACAGCGCGTGTGAATATATCCACTCAAAATGAGGTGAGTTCATGTAGATTTCTGCCATTTTGGCATGTTGGTGACGAAAAACACTGCATAAAATCGAATCAAGAAAAGACGTACATGAATCAAATTAAAATGATCTGCTACGTTTATCTTCTTAGGATTTCTTAAAATCTATCCATTATCTTCTGCTTTATGCCCATCCAGGGGAGAACGTTTCGGGCCCTGGGCAGATACACCCAGGACAGGGCGCCAATCTATTCCTGGGCACACACTCACTCACACAGACACACTCTATATTGGGCAATTTGGAGAACTCAATTGACCTTGAGCCATGTTTTTGGACTGTGGGATCAAACCGGAGAACCCGGAGGAAACGTCTATGTGGTTTACGTCCGGGTTCTTTGGTTTTCCACACAGTTCAAAAACATGGATTTGAGGTAAATTGGCTGCTTTAAATTGCCCCCATATAGTGTGTGTGTGTGTGTATGAGTGAGTGTGTGCCAAGGTGTAGGGGTGTATTCAACCAGATCCCGAAACATTTTCCACTGGATGGGCATGGGGAACCCCCCGCGACCCCATAAAATCGATATCAATTTTTAAAAAAATAAACACAAATCAAGAAAAGACATACATGAATCAAATAAAAATGATCTGCTACGTTTATCTTCTTAGGATTTCTTAAAACAACTTCAGAAGGTTTTGAAATTGGGCTTCACCTTTAACTCAATGTGCACATACTGCACACGCGGGGTTCATTCAGACACCCCGATGTACTGAAGAACCACAGGACTAAATATAACACTTAGAAAGTCATCGATATCTCACCCCCACCACCCCCTTCCGCCCACCTGCAAGACGTGTCAAGGTGCTCATCAGTCACGCCGTTTAAATAGCAGCACCGCGTGTGAACATATCCATCCATTATCTTCTACTTTATCCTACTAGGGTCGTGGGGGGGGGGGTCCCCATGCCCATCCAGGGGAGAAATCTCCAGGTGCTGGGCAGATACACCCAGGACAGGGGGGCAATCCATCGCTGGGCACACACTCACTCATATAAACACACTCTATATGGGGCAATTTGGAGAATTCAGTTGACCTTGATCCATGTTTTTGGACTGTGGGAGGAAACCGGAGAACCCGGAGGAAACCCACACAGACACGGGGCGAACATGGAAACTCCACCCAGATTCGAACCTGGAATCCCTAGCGCTGAGAGGAGAACATGCTAACCACTAAGCCACCGTGCCGCCGGGTTTGCGAATCCAAACGTGGTATTTTCGACCCTTGCGTGCTGAACTTTGCGGAACAGTCCTCCCGCGTTGTGTTTACCCGGGTGTATTGTTCTCCGCCGCATGGCTGCCTTGATGATGTATGGGATACACATCCCCTCCTCGCCTCCTCCTCGCCTAGCCGAGCGTGCGGCGTGTAAACTGGGTTAGCTCGCCGTCACCTTCGCCTTTTAAGCGTGCAGCGTGGCGATAACGATCATGTCCCTCATGAGTGCAGGTTGAGTGCGGCTCGCGCCCCAAACACCCGAATCACACCGCTGTACTTACAGAACGCCATTATTCTGTCTCAGGGGAACGACAGCTTGTCGCAACTTGTATATGAGAACAAAACATATCCATCCATTATCTTCTGCTTTATCCTATATTAGGGTCGCTGGGGGGGTTCCCCATGCCCATCCAGGGGAGAATGTTTCGGGCGCTGGGCAGATACACCCAGGACAGGGCGCCAATCTATTCCTGGGCACACACTCACTCACACAGACACACTCTATATGGGGCAATTTGGAGAACTCAATTGACCTTGAGCCATGTTTTTGGTCTGTGGGATCAAACCGGAGAACCTGGAGGAAACGTCCATGTAGTTTACCTCCGGGTTCTTTGGTTTTCCACACAGTTCAAAAACATGGATTTGAGGTAAATTGGCTGCTTTAAATTGCCCCCATATAGTGTGTGTGTCTGTATGAGTGAGTGTGTGCCCAGGGGTAGGGGTGTATCCACCCAGATCCCAAAACGTTTTCCACTGGATGGGCATGGGGAAACCCCCGCGACCCCAGTATAGGATTAAGCAGAAGATAATGGATCTTAATTTCCCCATATAGTGTGTGTGTGCCCAGTGATGGATTAGAACCCTGTCCTGGGTGTATCCACCCAACGGCCCGAAATGTTCTCCACTGGATGGGCATGTGGAACCCCCCCCCTCGCATCCTGTGACCCTAGTAGAGGATAGATGAGATAAGATGAGATACGTGTGAAGTGGCTGTGTTTAATAAAGTGGTTGGTTTATGTAAATTAATTAATATTAATTCTCATCCAATCAGATAACGCTTTTCAAAAACTACATGGCACTTCCTTTGCATCATGGATGCAAACGGCGGTAACTTTCGCAAATCTGCTGATTACTAAATTAACCTTTCCGCGTGGACTGCGACGCAGTCGTTCAGAAAACATGGAGCTTTTCACTTAATGATCGTTTCCTCTGTCGTGATGAATGCAGCTGTCAGCTGGGCTTCACATCTGTTTGAAAATTGGGCTGGGGCAAAGGAAGTTCCGAAGCGTCTCGGTCCACGGGAACCGCCGCGCCGGCCGATCAAACACGGGGCTGTCATTACAACGCCTCCGTGCAGGCGTCACGTTATCTGATAATTAGCACAATTTCATGTCTATTACGAGACGGGATGTCAGCGTTCACAGCTGCGGACCCACGGCGGTGCACGTGTTCATCAGCCGCGTGCAAACTTCCTGAAGGACCACGGGACTAAATATAACACTCGGAAAGTCATCAATACCCCCCCCCCCCCCACCCCGCAAGACGCGTCTCGAAAAGTCATGTGCCGTTTAAATAGCAACACCGCGTGAGAATATATCCACTCAAAATGAGGCTATGGCAGGAGTGCTGCAGTGTGGTGGAGTGGGCAGAGCCGGCGCTAAATATCGCACATGAAACTGCTCCGTCCCATCACCATGTGCGTCTTTAATACTGAAAAACTCACGTGCCACAAGGAGAACGCCCGACCGACGGAACCGGTAGGACGTGTAACCAGTGCGGCTGCGTTATATTATTTCAGTTAAAACCCAGTTTATTTAATGTAGCAGTGTCGGGGGTCCTCATTCCTGCCCCCCCATTACAGAGGTGTGTTCAGGTACGTTTCTGGCATTTTGCCATGTTGTGACGGAAAACGCTGCAAAAAATTGATGCCAAAATCCATCCATCCATCCATTATCTCCCGCTTTATCCTCTACTAGGGTCGCGGGGGGGGGGGTTCCCCATCCCCATTCAGGGGAGAACATTTCAGGCGCTGGGCAGATAATGGGTGTCAATCCATCGCTGGGCACACACTCACTCACACAAACACACTCTATATGGGGCAATTTGGAGAATTCAATTGACCTTGATCCATGTTTTTGGACTGTGGGAGGAAACCGGAGAACCTGGAGGAAACCCACGTGCACACGGGGAGAACATGCAAACTGCAGCCAGATTGGAATTCGAACCGGGAATCCTTAGCGCTGAGAGGAGAACATGCTAACCACTAATCCACCGTGCCACCTTGATGCCAAAATGGTTTAAAAATAAACACAAATCAAGAAAAGACGTACATTAAGCAAATGAAAGTTATCTGCTGATATAGTGAGTACATTAAGATTTCTTAAAATTAAAGTTCCAATTAAGGTTCCACTTAACGATTTTCCAACTTCTTCTGATTTGAGCGTTAAGAGAATTGGTGCATGCCTTTTTGCCCAAATCAAGCTGCGCGGTGCGCGGTCCGTGGCTCGCCTCACCGAACGTTTGTTATGAAAGCAGAACCTGTGAACGGCTCGGTTGCCCTCAGTAATGGATTGTGTTCTAAACACTCGGATCCTCACTGCCTGTTCGTCCCGTCCTTCAGCGGCGCGCCGAGTCGGCGTAAGCGTCCCTCTGAGTGCACTCACTTCTCTTTAACTTGAAGAACGGTGCAGTGACAGTCGCTTGCAATCTGAGAAAGCACTTGACCCCCTTTTTCTTTGAGCTTCTTTCAACAGGGTCACGTCACTCTGTTGATGGCGCTGTCTTCTGCGGGGTCATGCTTCTTGTTGGAGCATGCTAAAGCGTCCGTCTGCTCACTCCCCTGTCTTTTATCTCTGGTCCCCGTCATTTGTCACAACCGTGTTCATTGCACCTTGTCAAGCAGTAGCCTCTGAACCTCCTCCGGTGCTCCGCTGGGGAGAATGACAGGACGACAGTGTCTGTGTGTCTTCAGCGTCTGTGTGTCTTAAGTGTCTCTATTAGGCTCGTAGGCGTTCCCATTCTCATTCAGTGGAGAACATTTTCGGATGCTGGACGCCAATCCATCACCGGGCACACACTACTCATCTTGAATCAATGTTTTTGGACTTGGAATCTCCACCCAGATTGGGATTCGAACTGAGAATCCCCAGCGCTGAGAGGAGAACATGCTAAACCACTAAGCCACAATGCCGCCCTGCCATACACTATATAGGAGCAATTAAGAACAGCCAAGTCACCTTGAATCCATTTGTTTGTGACTGTAGATGGAAACCAGAGAACTTGGAAAAGAACCCACATGGACACAAGAAAAACATGGAAACTCCGCCCAACCCGGGACTCGAACCTGGATCCCCACTACTCCAACGCGCCGGCCATCACAAAAATATAGGACAGGTAAAACATGTCAATGCCTTTCGGTCTGTACGTCGGCGGGCCTTCTGATCTCAGATAAATCGTCCCTCTCGTCCCAAGGCAGCAATTAGCACGGAGCCAGGCACCGCGGAACGCAATCTGCCAATCTCGCTGCTATTTCTGTATTTCTGCGTGCGTTACGATGACTATCATTCCGCAGGCAGGCAGCCTTTTATTTGCCATCTGTAGGTCATCGTCAGGATCCCCGCCAAACTTTCCCTTTCCCTTTCTCTCCCCCTTCACACGAACGGCGAGTCTTTTCATCGCGCTTGGCTTTTTTTACTGGAAGCTTTAAAAATGGAGTGAAATGGAAATGCGCTCATAATAAAGTGTCTTAACATCTGTTCCTGTCTTCGTCAAGCGATATCTATCTAAATTACATATTGAAAAACGGGCCGCGTACCTGCGCCTCCATTATTTTTCCCCTCCTGATGGAGTGAGATAGCGGGAATTATTGCTCGTGGCGTCTGACCACCTTCAAAACCCGAATATCCTGCCCTTATTCCTTGACATGGGCGCGGCGTGACGCTTGGCACTTCAATAGACTCTGTATTAAGTGCTCTCTGATGGGTGAAATTCGGACGGTGGGTCCGTTACCGCGGCATCGTCCGTGGTTTGTTTTTTGGATACGGATGCAGATTGCATTTCAATGCGTCCTTTAAATTAACCCATAAATCACCTGGGCAGTTTCGGGTCGTGAGATCCTCCAAGGAGACATAACTCCACTCACTTGCTGGATGGAGGCAGCACGGGGTTCTGACGAACACGCCATGTATGGACACACTTCTTGGCAGCGGCGGCCAGTGCCACTTGAGTTTGGAAGGATTTCTCTAGCAGATGGGTTGGAGTGGACTGCAAACGTTCCGCAGTGGACGCAGTTTAAGCAAGAGTTCTTCTTGTTCTAGTTCTCAAACAAATAAGGATTGCAATCTATGCGACAGCGGCGGCTGTTAAATATACATCCAGAAGTATGTGGACACCCAGTCATACTGTGGAAGGAGTTAGGGCGCTATCTTGCATAGTTAGCCAACAGTCTATGTCCATGCCTTCCGCCTGCGTGGTTTAAATAGCAACGCTGCGTGTGAATATATCTCCCCAATGGGCGTGGCCGTCTCGAAATGAGAAATGTTCAGGCACTTGAACAACTTGGCAACGGAAAACAGCCTCAACAGTCGGACGTGAACAGTCAACTATCTCGGCGCTGAGTCATCAACAATCTGGGTGGAATTTCCATGTTCTCCCCATGTCCAGGTGGGTTTCCTCCGGGTTCTCCAGTTTCCTCCCACAGTCCAAAAACATGAATTAAGGTCAATTGAATTCTCCAAATTGCCCCATATATAGTGTGGCTGTGTGACTGTGTGTTTTCCCAGTGATAGATTAGTTTCATGCACTGGGTATATCTGCCCAGCGCCCGAAACATTCTCCCCTGGATGGGCATGGAGAACCCCCCCCCCACGACCCTAGTAGAGGATGAAGCGACAGATATTGGATGGATGGATGTTTAGTAAAACAACAACTAACAGTAAGTAATAATATTGTGAGTGGGATCTGGTGAGTAAAATGCTCTCAATGCTCTCAGCTGCTTTAGAACCTTGGTTGGTTTGCAGCTCGGTGTAAAATCACAGGGAGATCTCATTACTCCGGGGTCGTCCGCGCACTCGCTTATGCAAATTCCCCCACCAAAATCAATAGTACATTACTTCAGTAGGTGAAAGTGAGGGGGTGGGGGTGCGGGAAGGTGCGAGGGCGGAAATCGTTAGGAGCGTGTTAGGAGTGGGCAGGCGTGGCGGTGCCAGCGTGTCCGTGTGAGGCAGGAGGTGGGGGTGGAGTCCCGGGTCTGGAGTCCGAATAGGTATGCCAAACTGGCTCGGCAGTGGAACCCATTAGCTTGCTGGCGAGCGCACCGTGCTCGCTGGAGCTCAGCGGGTCGCAGGCGGTCGCGGGTCAGTGCAGACGGGGTCAATCCGGGTCAGCGCTTTCATTCCGAGCCCCGCCATTTCATTTCGGCCTGATCCTGAAGGACAGACACCTGACACGACCAGCAATATCCCCCCGCTCGATGACGGAGCACTAAGAGGAGAGCGGTTTACTAATTAATATGTTGTTTTTAAAGACACCAGGGGCTTCAGATCAAAGGATAGAATATAATTCACACTTTTATTATAATTCACAAAATATTCGTACAGCTCATTCTGCAATTAGAGGTGCGGTGTTTTAATTCGTCCAGTGGTGTAGTAAGGGTTCCAACAGGGGCATATGAGGGTAATTATAATCCCATAGTGAGGGATCTGCAAATGAAACCCAAATTATAACCACCTTCGTTATTTTAACGAATAGTGAGGTAAATATTTAGACATTAAAAATAATAACAGACCTCTGAGGTCATGTGACATTATTTTGCCCATATGATGTCCATATTTGTCAAGAAGTGGGATTTTCAATGGCAAACATGAATTGGGTTTCCATTTTAATTGATATGATGGGGGCGTGTCCAAACCTTTGAGTTCTTTTTACCACAAATCATGACAATGGCCATTTTAGGGAGTCATTATTCCAATTGGCTTTAAAAAATGTATTTTAAACTCAAAGTGCATGGTAACTACCACGGTGAGTTAAGACATCACTTCAGCTCAACAGTGTTCAGGGCAACAGTGCAGAATCCCATGCCACCCCCTACGAATAAGGATCTAAGGCTTACCATGTTCCCAAAAGTATCGACAAGAGCATGCTTAGACCCGAACCCTTGACTACTAGGTCACCATGGTTCCCAGTTCTCCAATTACAGCTCTGAAGCACTTAATCGGTCAGCAGTCTTTTGCTCAGTTAGCTTGTGAGGTGTAAAAAGTTGGGGGAATAAGCCCCCCGAGACACCGCCTTGGGACGACAGCAACCTTCTTCACCGCAGTTTAGTCCTTTCTAATCATAAAGCCGGAGCCCAATGAGGAAGGCCCTCGCTGTGCTCCTTTAATCCTTCAAAGACATCCCCTTTAAGCAGAGCTGGGGTAATTATATCAGGATTTCCCAGCTCCCTTTTGTCCCCCTATCTGACCACGGACCTGCCCCTTTCGGAACCCCTTACGCTGCAGAAGTGCAGCTTCTTGTTTTCTCGAGACGACTCTGTTCCGTACGTGTTACATCGAGACGATTTCAGCATCGCGGCCGTGTAGCAGGAAGCTGCGCCACGTGATTACAGATGTACGAAACTTCACATGACATCAACGCACTAATGATGCCTTTCCCAAGACGCCACCCCGAGCCAAGTCTAGAAAAGTTGCAAACATCTGGGGTTAGCACTGCGCTAGCGCTGAACTCATTTGGTAACAACAAGCCTGTTGTGTGTCAGTGTTGACAAGCACACCCGAGCGATGGCTTAGCGCTGTTCCAAACCGGATTCCACCAATTAGAATGATGCCACAGAGCGTTTATAATCTGATGATCTGATCATTCCAGTTCATGAACATTGCTTATTGTATGTCAGCATTGCTGCCACTGGTTTTTAATTCAAGCTTTTTGTGCTGCTCCCCCTAGTGGAGAGCTCAACACTGTCACGGTGATGGAGCTCAGGTGTATCTGTGATTCACCTGCAGCCAATAATCTACATCCTGTATTGGTGTAGCTCAGAGATTGAGGTGTAGGTCATGGTAGCATGGTGTGGTAGCTCAGTATTTGGGGTGTGGGTCATGATAGCATGGTGTGGTAGCTCAGTATTTGGGGTGTGGGTCATGGTAGCATGGTGTGGTAGCTCAGTATTTGGGGTGTGGGTCATGGTAGCATGGTGTGGTAGCTCAGTATTTGGGGTGTGGTTCATGGTAGCATGGTGTGGTAGCTCAGTTTTTGGGGTGTGGGTCATGGTAGCATGGTGTGGTAGCTCAGTATTTGGGGTGTGGGTCATGGTAGCATGGTGTGGTAGCTCAGTATTTGGGGTGTGGGTCATGGATGCATGGTGTGGTAGCTCAGTATTTGGGGTGTGGTTCATGGATGCATGGTGTGGTAGCTCAGTATTTGGGGTGTGGGTCATGGATGCATGGTGTGGTAGCTCAGTATTTGGGGTGTGGTTCATGGATGCATGGTGTGGTAGCTCAGTATTTGGGGTGTGGGTCATGGATGCATGGTGTGGTAGCTCAGTATTTGGGGTGTGGTTCATGGATGCATTGTGTGGTAGCTCAGTATTTGGGGTGTGGTTCATGGATGCATGGTGTGGTAGCTCAGTATTTGGGATGTGGGTCATTCATGGATACATGGCGTTGTAACTCAGTGATTAATTTGTGGGACTCGCAATATAAAGATTCAAACCCCAAATCCACCAAAATTGACCACTGGGGGGCCCTGCAGGGGGAGCTCTATGATGCCTGACTCTGTACTATAAACCCTAACCATCAAGATGCACATTGACCTTAATGACTTAATAATAATGATGCAGAACGTCCCAAAACGGGACACCTGGAAACTGACGGAGAGAACGCCGGCACACAGACATGGTGCTAAATTTCGAAACGAACAAAGTGACCGCAGGCTCTCTGCTTGTAAAAAGTTCCAGCGCCTCTGCGATCGAGAGGATGCGGTCGGCAATAAAAAGCCGAGCGGGCCTGTTCGTTAGTTTAAGGGCAGGACGGAGTTAAAAGAGGCGACGGGCGCAAAAATTCCAAAACAAACTGGGCCACCGCAACGTTCCAGTGCGCCCCAATAACTTCATCTCATTAGCACCGAGTGTGTCGGCGCTGATGGCTTTTAAACTGCTGACTGCGAGCGGGCCGCACCGTTTGATTTGGGTGGGATGTGAACGGGGTGGGTTATTAGCTCGGTGCTGAGGGTTGCTATAGTTACAGAAAGAGGAAAACAGACGTGTTAGTTGGAGGTTTTTATGACTGAGGAGCACATTTGCCACAAAAGCCTCTGCAGTCTGAAGCTTAAGGAAATGCCGCGACGTGTTGATATAAAAAAAAAAAACTGTAGGTTGAACTGAAAGTCGGAGTTCTGATTCCTTACAAAACCCTGTTTTGTGTGGAGGAGCCAATTACTGAAGTAGCTTTGAAGTCTTACTGCAAAATGCAATTTGATTGTTTACAACTCATAGGTCCCTATCTTTGCTGGTTTATTCAACCAGACATCCTGATTGGTTGAAAAGTTGTCGCTGTAATGATATGAAGTTGTCACTGGATGAACACACCATGTGACTATTGTACCATGCCTTCGGTTACAAGACGACTATCGTTATGACAACATTCATTAGCAATCTTTAGCTATTTTGGATTTTAACATGGCGGCACAGTGGCTTAGTGGTTAGTATGTTCTCCTCCCAGTGCTAGGGATTTCCGGTTCGAATCCCAATCTGGGTGGAGTTTCCATGTTCTCCCCGTGTCCGCGTGGGTTTCCTCCGGGTTCTCCGGTTTCCTCCCACAGTCCAAAAACATGGATCAAGTCAATTGAATGCTCTAAATTGCCACATATAGGGCAATGTGTGTGTCTGTGTGTGTGTGTGTGTGTCTGTGTGTGTCTGTGAGTAAGAGTGCCCAGTGATAGATTGGTACCCTATGCTGGATGTATCTGCCCAGTGCACGAAACAATCTGGATGGGCATGGGGAGCCCCCCTGCGACCCTAGTAGAGTATAAAGCGGAAGATAATGGATGGATCGAGTGCTGTGCAACCATGTAACTGTGATGATGGTGCAGAGGTCTAAACACTAACCTATAGTCAGTAACAGAAGGTTCCGTATTCGTATCCCAAGCCGCCTTTAGAGGAACCACTTGTTCTGCCGGACAGATAAAAGAACTCCTTGTGTGGAACCAAGCAACCCGAATTCTAGCAAAGAAGGAAGTGGAAGTTAAGCCGTGGATTATGGTGAGCGATGGCACGCAGTTATAAAGCAAGGCGTCTTGTTTGTTCAACATGTTTTCAGCCGGAGAACAGAGGAGCTAATGGAAGAATCAGCCGTTGACGCATTGATATGCTAATGAAAGTGTTCCCGAGTCGCTGCAAAGTGAAGGAGATGCTAAACGGGAATGTTCTCATGACCCGCGGAGGGACGGAGCGCCCCGCCTGGCCCGGCCCGGCCACAAAGAAACCCGGCAAACAAGCGGGCCGCGGTTCGAGCCGAGCAGCCGGAGTCGGGAGCACTCGGGACATTTGAATGTGAATGACGCTCTAATGACCCCTCACTTCCCGTCCGTCAGGCACCCGCGCGATTTGGCTCGTCTATTGTTGCCTTTGTAATTGGACTTTCAGTCAGGCGCTCCCCGAGATCCCTGTAATTGCGGGCCGTAATTAAGTTTCGGGGAGGCACCGCACAACCTGGTCTGTGCGTATGTTTGTTGTGTTTGTGCAGCGTGCTAACATTGATCCAAAGCCACGAAGACAACGGGAACCGAACTGAATTTAAATGTCTGGTGAAACGTAATGAGAGGTGACACTCGGCGCGTCGGAACGGGGAGCGCGCTCAGCTGCCGCGTCGCCCCGGGTGCCGGTAATTAACTTTGCCGTGACGCGCTTGCAATTAAAGCACTACTGCGATTATGACAGTTTAGCTACCGTGTGCGCGACACTTGTGGATGGTGTGGCTTTTAGTTGACAGGTTTAAATAAGGCGCGCGCGCCCCCCCCGCCGGGCCCCGATCTTACGGCGCTCCAGGCCGTCGGCGGCAGCGGCGAGGTCTCCGTCTCGTCAAACCGGCACGCCTCGAAGGCAGATGAAGCCGACTGTCAGAGCGCAGGTCCCCGCCCTCAGCACAGCGCAGTGCTAAATAAAACAGGGCTTTAAAAAGACTTCCCAGCAGCCACCTGCAGCGTAATTACTGTCACAGCGGGCCGCTGCATTGTTTTTGTTTATTAATTAATAAAGAGTTTTATCAGAAAGAGGAAGACTCCGAAAAAAAATCAGAAACGTGAAGAGTGATTAGAAAAAAAACATTTTAATTCATTTAAAACATTCAGGAAGAAGAAGAAAGAAGGAGATTAGACTGAGTCAGGCTATCAGACAGAGGTAGATCCAGACTATCATACAGAGTCAGGCTATCAGACAGAGGTAGAGTCAATCAATCAGACAGAGTCAGACTAGAGCTAGAGTCAAACTATCAGACAGAGGTAGAGTCAGACTATCAGACAGTGCTAGAGGTACTGTGTAGAGGTAGAGTGCTATCAGACAGAGGTAGAGTCAGACTATCAGACAGAGTCAGACTATCAGACAGAGTCAGGGTCAATCAATCAGACAGAGTCAGACTAGAGCTAGAGTCAGACTATCAGACAGAGGTAGAGTCAGACTATCAGACAGAGGTAGAGTCAGACTATCAGACAGAGCTAGAGTCAGACTATCAGACAGAGCTAGAGTCAGACTATCAGACAGAGTCAGGCTATCAGACAGAGGTAGGGTCAATCAATCAGACAGAGTCAGACTAGAGCTAGAGTCAAACTATCAGACAGAGGTAGAGTCAGACTATCAGACAGAGGTAGAGTCAGACTATCAGACAGAGCTAGAGTCAGACTATCAGACAGAGGTAGAGTCAGACTATCAGACAGTCAGATTATCAGACAGAGTCAGATAATCAGAGTCAGATTATCAGACGGAGTCAGTGTCAGACTATCAGACAGAGTCAGACTATCAGACAGAGTCAGAATATCAGACAGAGCTAGAGTCAGATTATCAGACAGAGTCAGGCTATCAGACAGAGGTAGAGTCAGGCTATCAGACAGAGGTAGAGTCAGGCTATCAGACAGAGTCAGACTATCAGACAGAGTCAGGCTATCAGACAGAGGTAGGGTCAATCAGACAGAGTCAGACTAGAGCTAGAGTCAGACTATCAGACAGAGGTAGAGTCAGACTATCAGACAGAGGTAGAGTCAGACTATCAGACAGAGCTAGAGTCAGACTATCAGACAGAGCTAGAGTCAGACTATCAGACAGAGTCAGACTATCAGACAGAGTCAGGCTATCAGACAGAGGTAGGGTCAATCAATCAGACAGAGTCAGACTAGAGCTAGAGTCAAACTATCAGACAGAGGTAGAGTCAGACTATCAGACAGAGGTAGAGTCAGACTATCAGACAGAGCTAGAGTCAGACTATCAGACAGAGGTAGAGTCAGACTATCAGACAGTCAGATTATCAGACAGAGTCAGATAATCAGAGTCAGATTATCAGACGGAGTCAGTGTCAGACTATCAGACAGAGTCAGACTATCAGACAGAGTCAGAATATCAGACAGAGCTAGAGTCAGATTATCAGACAGAGTCAGGCTATCAGACAGAGGTAGAGTCAGGCTATCAGACAGAGGTAGAGTCAGACTATCAGACAGAGTCAGGCTATCAGACAGAGGTAGAGTCAGACTATCAGACAGAGTCAGACTATCAGACAGAGTCAGGCTATCAGACCGAGGTAGACTCAGACTATCAGACAGAGTCAGGTTATCAGACAGAGGTAGAGTCAGACTATCAGACAGAGGTAGAGTCAGACTATCAGACAGAGTCAGGCTATCAGACAGAGCTAGAGTCAGACTATCAGACAGAGCTAGAGTCAGACTATCAGACAGAGTCAGACTATCAGACAGAGTCAGGCTATCAGACAGAGGTAGGGTCAATCAATCAGACAGAGTCAGACTAGAGCTAGAGTCAAACTATCAGACAGAGGTAGAGTCAGACTATCAGACAGAGGTAGAGTCAGACTATCAGACAGAGCTAGAGTCAGACTATCAGACAGAGGTAGAGTCAGACTATCAGACAGTCAGATTATCAGACAGAGTCAGATAATCAGAGTCAGATTATCAGACGGAGTCAGTGTCAGACTATCAGACAGAGTCAGACTATCAGACAGAGTCAGAATATCAGACAGAGCTAGAGTCAGATTATCAGACAGAGTCAGGCTATCAGACAGAGGTAGAGTCAGGCTATCAGACAGAGGTAGAGTCAGACTATCAGACAGAGTCAGGCTATCAGACAGAGGTAGAGTCAGACTATCAGACAGAGTCAGACTATCAGACAGAGTCAGGCTATCAGACCGAGGTAGAGTCAGTCTATCAGACAGAGTCAGGTTATCAGACAGAGGTAGAGTCAGACTATCAGACAGAGGTAGAGTCAGACTATCAGACAGAGTCAGGCTATCAGACAGAGTCAGGCTATCAGACAGAGGTAGAGTCAGACTATCAGACAGAGTCAGGTTATCAGACAGAGGTAGAGTCAGACTATCAGACAGAGTCAGATTATCAGAGAGAGTCGCAGTCATGCAGTTTATCAAACAAAATCAGTTGTTTAAAGGTAACCAGACAGAGTAAGTCCGACTTAATCAGTTTATCAGACAGTCAGGCCAAATCAATCAGACTATCTGACAGTTCGTCAATCAGAGTTAATCAGACACAGCATGTTAGAGTCACTCAGACTATCCGAGTCAGTCGGTCAATCAGTCAATTAGACATTCAGTCAGAATCAATCAGTCTGTCAGTTAATCAATCAGTCAGAATCAATCAGACCCAGTTTATCAATCAGTCAGTATCAGTCAGACAGACAGAGTTTCATTAGATCAGATAACGTCAGTCATTTAAGGAGTTCAGTCCGTCCGTGTTTGTCTGATGTCAGCGTAAGAACAATCCTCATCATCAAAGGCGGATGGAGCGTGAGGAACGGAACGTTCTGCTGTCGATTAATCAGGTGCCACTTCGGCCGTCGCCTTTTGGCTCGGGAGGCTCGATTACATCGGACCAGGAAGCGCCCACGTGGAGCATCTGGAGAATGGCAGCTTGGGCCACAGGCAGCGTCTCAGCGAGACTCCTAAAATAAGACTCTCCTCAAAGCCGAGGCACAGAACAGAGAACCGGGGCGGAGAACATGTAAGTCACTTCGTTCGGCCTCAGAGAGAAACGCTGATGGGTCAAAATGAAGGGCTCCTCCTCTGTGACCATAAAACCAGTAATTCAATTACGGGCCGAACTCATAAAAGACAGAAGTCGGAGAACATCATAATCGCCCGTCATTCTTGCGGTCGTGAAATAATGTACTTCTCATTGCAAAACATCTTTTCTGCTCAGAACCCGGGCCGCTTAACTGCTCAATCGCTCCGGAGCCCGATAAATCACCCCCCTCCCCCCGCCCCCGCCCTGCCCGCCCGCCCGCCTCCTCCACCCCACGTTCCATTCTTTGTGTTCTTCCAGAGAATAGACAGACAGCAGGATTCCAGCTGCGGGGACACGGCGGGTGAAATTAGCCCTCTTTCTGGGCTCATGACTCACGACGAGGCTGTTTGAAGCCTTTGATTCTGTCGGCATAATGCGAGGTAATTAGACAAGCTTTTGTAGTTCCTCTTTGGAAACGAGTGCCGCTCGGGCAGAACTCCCGATTGATCGGATTTGGCGGTATTTTAGCGCGAGCCTGTGCATTGTACCATCCGGAGAAGGTTGGACGAGATCAGGCGGCGTGTGTTGGGGGAAGTGGGCTCTCTGAGGAACCGGCAGTAGTGGCGGGCGGAGGCTGAACTCTGTACATGAAGACCTTCAGAGTGAAAGGCGTTTAAAACCGGAACGTCACGAGGGGCCATGCAGCTCGCAGTTCACCACATGTCCACCAGGGTCAAAGGAGAACTGCAGATGTTCCAGTATAACACTAAAGGGTCTAAGATTGAAGTGCAGCTTGTTTAGATAGAATGTAAAGTACAGCGTTCTGAGCCGGAACCCAAGAAGAGCAAGAGAACGTGACTGTGGAAAAGGGAAAACGAGTGACCTTGTGAGGACCAAGGCTCAGTGAGGCCTTTAATAGGTTGTGTAAACTTGTGAGGGCCAAAGATCACCCTCCCTTGCCCTCATCCTCCTTTTAACTGACAGATTATACTTGTGAGGACCGAGGTTCAGTGAGGGTCTCATCTTTTTTCAATGGGTTGGGTAAACTTGTGAGGGCCAAAAATCATCCTCTCTTGCCCTCATCCTCCTTTTAAATGACAGATTATCCTTGTGAGGACCTAATCCTCTTTTAATAGGCCGAGATAACTCTTGAGGGCCAAAAATCATCCTCCCTTGCCCTCGTCCTCCTTTTAAACAGCAGATTATCCTTCTGAGGACCGGGCTTGGTGAGGGCCCCATCCTCTTTTAACCGGCCAAATAAACTTGTGAGGGCCAAAAATCATCCTCCCTTGCCCTCATCCTCCTTTTAAGTGGCAGAGTATCCTTGTGAGGACCGAGGCTTAATGAGGGCCTCATTCCCTTTTAATGGAGCAAGTAAACTTGTGAGGGCCAAAGATCATCTTCCCTTGCCCTCATCCACCTTTTGTGTGCTTGTAAGGACCGAGGCTCAGTGAGGGCCTTATCCTCTTTTAATGGGCTGTAGTTGTGATGCGTTGTCTGTAGTCCTCATACCTCATACCATAGCACGGTTGCTACTACAAAATGACATCACACCATCTGTGGCTCGTTATGAATCACGTTGTATTTTGTAATCGTCTTGTATTTTAACGCGAGGCAGACGGCATGAGTCCTGGCCCAGCATGTTGCGAAAGAAGCCGGATTCCTCACTCTCTCTCACTCTCTCTCTCTCTCTTTTAAAGAGTCAATACTTGACTGATATGCATGGCTTGCTTTTGTAATTGTCTGGGTGCATTGGGCCCAATGACAGACACAACCATCTTTGCATGAACTGAAATGGCTCTCACAGTGAATTATCACCCGGCGCTCTGCGGCGGCGACATCTTCGTCCTTGGAGAGCAGATCACAGTCAGGCTTATCCTCTCAGCCCAGGGTTCACGATGCAGGAGGCATCTCTATAAGAAGTTTTATTACGCAAACTGGAACGTAGGATCACGGGCGGCGTGCTGGCTTAGTGCTCAGCATGTTCTCCTCTCAGCACTGGGGATTCTAGGTTCGAATCCCAATCTGGGTGGAGTTCCCATGTTCTCCCCGTGTCCACGTGGGTTTCCTCCGGGTTCTCCGGTTTCCTCCAACAGTCCAAAAACATGGATCAAGCTCAATTGAATTCTCCAAATTGCCCCATATAGAGTGTGTCTGTGTGAGTGAGTGTGTTCCCAGTGATAGATCGCCCCCCTGTCCTGGATGTATCTGCCCAGCACCCAAAATGTTCTCCCCTGGATGGGGATGGGGAACACCGCCCGTGAACCGAGTAGAGGATAAAGCGGAAGATAATGGATGGATGGATGGATGGATGATTAGAGTTATTCAAATAGAAGTGAGGTTTTCTGAATTGGAACCACAACACTTGACACACTTTAAGTAATATAATAGCAAAATAAATAATAAATCCATTAAAATGGGCGGGGAAGAATCGAGGCAACAGCCGGTTCCTTCCAGCCTTCCTTTCTAAAAGTCTTTAACCTTGGTCTTTAGTTCGTGTAACCTCCATCGTACATCTTGGAGTCGACCTCCCTCCGACGTTGGCAGGTCTGAAAGTCCGTGCAGGTCAGACGAGGGTCAGGACGCCGCCGTGATGAAAGAGGAGGAAATGTTTGGGACTTTCCACATGATGTGAGTAGAAACAGAAATGCAGTTCAGCCTCGTCGAACCTCACGCCTCGCACTCTGATCACGGGTTTCCAGACCGACCTTCATAGACTGACTGTGACCAGCGTACATGAGGGTGAACATGGAGCGCGTTCAGACGGGATGGGGGCGTGTCGTGGTGTCAGGATGAGTCTCGACAACATATTTCCTCACTCGACCTTTTCGTTTTGCCTTCTGCAGGCACGTCTCAGTTTCCTCGCGTCCTCACGGCATAGGATATCAGAGACAACAGACCGGTCATGATTACTGCATCACCGCAGAAGCCATCCATCAATTATCTTCCTCTTCATCCTCTACTAGGGTCGCCGGGAGGTTCCCTATGCCCATCCAGGGGAGAAGATTTCGGGAGCTGGGCAGCTACTCCCAGGATAGGACGCCAAACCCAGGCAGACATGGGGAGAACATGCTAACTCCACCCAGTTTGGAATTCGAACCTGGAACCCCAGCGCTGAGAGGCAAACGTGCTAAGCACTAAGCCACCGTGCCACCATAACTCTAATCATATTACTTATAAATCAGAATTCCAGTTCTTGCCAGTGAATTTCTGAAGTCTATTAAGTGTCCTGTTTCATGGATTAACAGGGAACCTAATTGGATTTAGTGTAATACATCTACTTTTAGTTCATTTAAATGGCCGAGACAGTTTAGGGAAATGGGGCCCATCACATTTTAACGACCTCATTTGTTGAACTATGATCTTGAGGGTTATTGTGAGACTTTGGGCGTAATTAATCCAGCACGTGCTTCATTATAAAATCAGTGCAATATCGCCCCGCCGTTGTTTATGCCGCGAACTGATGCCCCCCCCCCCCCCCCCCCCACTCACTCCCCCTCACCCCCTGCTCACCCCCGCTCACCTCCAGATATTAAAGCCAACATGAAAAAACAAACGCGATGTAAAAACAATGTTTGCTAATGGAGAATGGAATTAACGACGAAACATGAAGCAGGGCGGCATGGTGGCTTAGTGGTTAGCATGTTCGCCTCTCAGCACTAGGGATTCCCGGTTCGAATCCCCATCTAGGTGGAGTTTCCATGTTCTCAATTGTCCGCGTGGGTTTCCTCCGGGTTCTCCGGTTTCCTCCAACAGTCCAAAAACATGGATCAAGTCAATTGAGTTCTCCAAATTGCCCCATGTAGAGTGTGTTTGTGTGCGTGTCTGTGTGAGTGAGTGTGTGCCCAGCGATAAATTGGCGCCCTGTCCTGGGTGTATCTGCCCAGCGCCCGAAACGTTCTCCCTTGGATGGGCATGGGGAACCTCCCCGCGACCCTACTATAGGATAAAGCGGAAGATAATGAATGAATGAATGAATGAATGAATGAAGCAGTGAAACCAGGATTCAATCCTCTGTACTAAACTCACGTTCTCAACATGGACCTCGTTTTCGTTTGGGGTTTCGACATAATTTGGGACAATAGGTCCTAATTTAGTGATCTTTAGACGAGCCGTCGCGCTTGATCTAGGGCCTGTCAGGGTGTCTTTGATATCGTAACAATAAACCAATTAGCGTGTCACTTGCTGTTCCCTTTAAGAACCAGGTGGCGGGTTGCTATTTGAGCGGTGCAGCTACCCGGACTCAATGCACTGCTCCATGAGGTTCTCCATTTGAGTGTGAATGGAGAACCCACAGTATAGTGTAGACTATGGATCTGCATTTAATAGCATTTAATAGCGTTCAGTGGCGTTGGACACGCGTCTGTGTCGATGACATCATTTGGGACAACGAGCCCTATTTTAGCGACCTTTAGATGAGCTTTTGATTTATGCCCAACGAACCAATCAGCGTGTCACTCACCGTTTCCTTTAAGAACCAGCTGGCGCTCTGACTTTGGTGGGTTGCTATTTGAGCGGTGTAGCTACCTGGACTCAATGCGCTGCTCCGTGAGGTTCTCCAATTGAGTGTAAATGGAGAACCCCGACGATGGATCTGCATTCTCTGTACAAATGCAGTCAGATTTAATAGCGTTCAGTTCGTTTTAGCGTTCCATGGCGTTGGACACGCGTCTGTGTTGATGACTCAGCGCCTAACGAGACAGCGACCGACATCCAACTGTTGATGTTGAAGCTACCAATATGCCAAAATTGTAACAGAAATGGTGCTACACCTATCGGTGTGGATATATTCACACGCAGTGTTGCTATTTAAACCACGCTTGAGAATAGACAGGTCCCGAACACGCACAACAGAATGACACGCCTCCGTCACGCAACCGACTCAGAGCAACGGCGGTTCTCAAACACGCTTTTTCCTTCGAAGATACATCCTCGTCCTCCGTACTGACCTCGTGTCGACACACTGGCCGAGAGATAAGGAATCCGTTTTAAGAACCCACCGTCCAAAATCCAATCACAGATGGCACATGCTGTCAAAGCAGGCTTTGATAAATGTCAGCCATCATCTAATGACCACCAAGGTCGGGCGCTGTTGATACAAGCGCGGTGGCCACCAAATCAGAATAAATCGAGTCACCTTCAGAGGAACCGCAAGAGCGCCTCATTCTGCCGAGATTACAGTTCATTCCCGCTCATTACTCCTCTCGCGTGACCCTCGTCGCACTCCTCCCAGCATCGTCCACCCACGCCAAGAGCCGTTGTTTGGGTTTGAAAATTGACGAGTAAATCAGGAGGGTATTGCGTTATTAATTATTAATTTCCCATCGTCCCGAAAAAATGGAGGTGGAGGTAAAGGGTGGGGGGGGGGGGGTGCAAGATCAGATCAGATCAGATCAAACAAGCCAAATGAATCAGAATGACTCTGTGTTTGCAGCAAAAGGGGGCGGTGAGTGAGGTGAATATCAATGCGGGGTTGTGTTTCTCGCTCATAATGGTGCCGGCAGACTCCGGCCCCACGGACCGCCACGCTAATGACCTGCTGCAGTGTGGAAATTGCTATCGGGATTGCTGAGGGACCGGCCCGTGCTCGTCTTCACTGGAACATGACCACTGGAAGATGAAGAGGTGGCAAGAAATACATATTTAGTGGAACAGCAGGCGACGGAGTTCGGAATGGAGGGGGGGAACAGCGTTCATGTCACGCTTATGCAATGCGATGGACATGAGGCTCCCGCACTCCGACCAATCACTGCTCAGGATATAAGCCTGTGGACTATCCGCATCTCATTCTTTATTTTTTCCTGAGATGCTGATAATAGATGCTTAAAAACAATACGACTGCAACACACACCACTCCCTCTACCACCGTCGCCCCGCCGGTGTCACTGCTGGACCGAGAATCGCCCCCCTGAATCGAGAACAGACAGACTTCAGTGGAACTGTGGCACTATTTGGATGTGCAGTGAGCGAGTGCAGAACTGAGGATGAGCAGTATGAATGTTATGACATCACAATAGCAAACATACATGTATACGAACTCACCGTATATTTAAACAAGCAAAATATTTCAAAAATATAAAAAAACACCTCTATATCGTGTTAAATGACTTTATTCCAAGTTTTCCCCGTGTCCAAGTGTGTTTTCTCCGGGTTCTCCAGTTTCCTCCCACAGTCCAAAAACATGGATCAAGGTAAATTCAATTCTCCTAATTGCCCCATATAGAGTGTGTGTGTGTGTGTGTGTGAGTGTGTGTCCAGTGATTGGCGCCCTGTCCTGGGTGTATCTGCCCAATACGCTCTCCCCTGGATGGACATGGGGAACCCCCCCCCCTCCCCCCCGCGACCCTAGTACAGGATAATAATAATAATAATTTATTCATTCATTATGTCCCGCTTTTTTATCCTATATTAGGGTCGCGGGGGGGTTCCCCATGCCCATCCAGGGGAGAACGTCTCGGGCGCTGGGCAGATACACCCAGGACAGGGCGCCAATCCATCGCTGGGCACACACTCACTCACACAGACACACTCTATATGGGGCAATTTTGAGAATTCAATTGACTTGATCCATGTTTTTGGACTGTGGGAGGAAACTGGAGAACCCGGAGGAAACCCACGCAGACACGGGGAGAACTTGGAAACTCCACCCAGATGGGGATTCGAACCAGGAATCCCTAGTGCTGAGAGGCGAACGTGCTAACCACTAAGCCACCGTGCTGCATTATAATAATAATAATAATAATAATAATAATAATAATAATAATAATAATAAAATATTCATTAATTCATTCATTCATTATCTTCCACTTTATCCTATATTAGGGTCACGGGGGGTTCCCCATGCCCATCCAGGAGAGAACGTTTCGGGCGTTGGGCAGATACACCCAGGACAGGGCGCCAATCTATCACTGGGCACACACTCACTCACACTGACACACTCTATATGGGGCAATTTGGAGAACTCAATTGACTTGGTCCATGTTTTTGGACTGTGGGAAGAAACCGGAGAACCCGGAGGAAACCCACGGGGAGAACATGGAAACTCCACCCAGTGGAACCGGGAATCGCTAGTGCTGAGAGGCAAACGTGCTAACCACTAAGCCACCATGCTGCCTAATAAAATATAATATGGAATAATAATAATAACACATGTTTTAAGCCTATAGGGGATGAATTGATGGGGCAGTCATAGGCTTATGGTTAGGGAACCATAAGTTCTATAAGGAACCATAAGGGCACTGAAGTGCCCTTGAGCAAGGCAACTAATCCCAATTGCTCCCCAGACAGCGTATACAGGGCTGCCCACCCTGTATACACTGTATGTACTGTATTTATGTATGTCTTCACTCAGTGTGTATATTCCTCTTGGATGAGGAGGGTGCAATTTGGAGGTTGGAAGTTGAAGGTGATGGAGTTGTAGATTTGTGAGGGTCTTTATCCATGAGGGTGTGTATGCAGCGGAATCACACTGGTGTTCTGCTGTGTGTAAGTGAGTGTGAGCGACAGAGCGCCATGACTGAGAGGACGTGATTGAACATCATAGCTAATGCTGTGAGTCATTACACGAGGCCCAGAGAGAAATCGTGTGGCGGCGCCGGTGTGAGCGCGTGCATGCGCCATTCCTCTGTTCCATTAGAGTGATGGGGAATTTGGATTTGCCGGGGGACGCGGGGTTGAGTGCATCATCTTTGGGAGGCGTTTTAATTGTGCTTTAATATCGGGGCTGTGGAATAAACAAAGCGATGCAGTCTGGGGGACGCCAGGGGACCCGGCTAAATGCATAAAGCTCCATGTTAATGCGAGTGGCGTGCCGTATCCATCATATCCGTCCCAGCGCTCGCGAAGCCAAACCCTGCCGAGGAATGCGCCGACTTGGAGGCTGGTGGGAAGAATCCGTGAGGCGTCGTGGGACTCGGGAAGCCTCGCGTCCGCGCCGTTCTCATTAATAGCTTTGCTCGCGCCTCCAATATTAGCATGTATTCGCTTTGATTCATGTCCTGCAGGCTGCTTCCCCGAAGTTAACATCTCCTGAAATGCCATCCCGGAGCTCACGGGTGGTTCTGATGGATACTAGTGGGTTCTGCGACTCTCCAGAGATAGAACGCTGGCTAATGGTCAGATTTTCCTAAAATAGACTCGTTCGGGGACGAATCGTCTTCTGAATCAGTGGCTCCTGAAGTGAATCATTTGCATTTAGTCTTGCATTTGATGGAAGAGGATTTCTGTCCTTCGGTGCTTAAATCATTCTGGGCATTAGAACATACTGTGTATGAAGGTTCTGCGATGTCCACGGAACATTTGGGTTCTTATTTGGTCACACATCTGTATTCATGGCGATCACAGAGCATCAATGGAAATAAACACAGTAAATTAAGCAATATAAATCACAGCGCTCACACTAGGGGGAGCCACTCAGTGAGGGCACAGTGTAGGAGTGTGTGTGTGTGTGTGTGTGTGGGGGGGGGGGGGTCAGAAGCCCAGGCCAGGTGAAAGCAAGCTCAATTGCAGAGGTCAACTGGGTCTCCCGATCCCCAAACTTCATCCCCAATACCCCATTCCCAATGCTCATCCCCAATCCTCCATCCCAGTCCCCCATCCACAAACCTCATCCCAAACCCCCCCATCCCTGATCCACTTCCTCCATCCCCAACCTTGTCCCCGATACCCCAACCCTGATCCCTTTTCCCCATCCCTGATCCCTTTTCCCCATCCCTGATCCCCTTTCTCCAGCCCCGATCCCCTTTCCCCATCCCCTAACCTCATCCCCAATACCCAATTCCTGTCCCCCTCCCACATGCTCATTCCCAATCCTCCATCCCAGACCCCCATCCCCAAACCTTGTCCCAAATAATCATCTATGATCCCCTTTCCTGATCCCCAAACCTCGTCCCCGATACCCCATCCCCCAATACTCATCCCCAATCCATCCAGGTCCCCAATCCATCCCCAAACCTCATCCCCAATCCTTCATCCCTGATCCCCTTCCCTCATCGTCCCTGATACTACATCCTGTCCCCCATTCCCAATGCCCCGATCCCTTATCCCCGTCCCACATCCCCGTCCCAACTCCTATCCCTGTACACTTGAGTCAGGCCCTTGCTCCAGTGCCTGACTTTGTGAGTGGGAGATCAGAATGTTGCCATTGCAGCTCTTTCTGTGGAATATTTACCCTCGCCTCCTTTCTAAAGGCTCTTTGTTCGGAGATCCCGAAGCTCCTCACTCAGACAGCTGCCTTAATTACAGACAGATTTCGGGTGATTCCACAGAGCCGGACGTGGTGATGTTTTAGAAATCCCCACATTAATCCTCGACCGGACCGCTGAGCGCCACCCCACCTGTACGACGGAGATGATGACAACAGCGCCCCGGAACCCACCCCACGCCAAATGCTATCGACAGAGAGCTGAGCAGAGAAGAAAAAATAAACAGGAAAGTCATCTGTGAAGGAAAATCTATACATTTCCACCTGTCTGCGTAATGTTCCGAAGCCTGCAGCCTTTCAAGGCAGGCTATTTGCGAGGAACGTCGCGGGGCATCGGGAGATCCGGTTAGAGATTGATAGGACAGAGGTTCTAATCCACACTGGCAAGCTGTCGATTTGTTTACATTCGTCGTCTCTGCCATGGAGACGTTGTTTCCGTCTCAACAAGCAGACGGGGACAGAACGATGATGCTTAATGGTCCTGCTGGAAATTGAATTCATATCAGTCGTAGTGAAATCACACTTCAGGGTTCGGTGCCTCTCTCGCTCTGTCTGCCTCTCTCGCTCTCGCTCTCTCTCGCGCTCTCTCTCCTGCTCTTGCTCACAATCGGTTCATAAGATCCGTACAAATGTAACTTGTGTTGCTGGACTGTTTATGAATAATGAAAGATGCTCTGATAGCTTGTGAAAGGTGGAAGGGAACTATGGGATGTTAAAGCTTTTAATGGGGTTTTTAATGGAAGCCATTGAAATGATCATGTACAGACCATAATACAAAATACAAATTATATATATGAATATAGCAATCTGGGTGGAGATTCCATGTTCTCCCCGTGTCCGTGTGGGTTACCTCTGGGTTCTCCGGTTTCCTCCCACAGTCCAAAAACATGGATCAAGGTCAATTGAATTCTCAAAAATTGCCCCATATAGAGTGTGTCTGTGTGTGGCATTGCATTATAGCGCCATGGCATTAACATGGCAACATAACATAACATGGCATTATAGCGCCACCTAACATGAACATCCAAAAATATCTCATCTAATGTCATTAGGGGTGCCAATCTATTGCTGGCCACACAGAAACAAAACAGGAGCAATTTAGAAAGGGGCAATTGAGAGCAGCCAGTTTACCTTGAATCCACTTTTTGGAATGTTTCAGGTGCTGGGCATATACAACCAGGACCAATCCATCGCTGGGCACACACTCACACACACTATCGGGATTTGAACCTGGATCCCCAGTGCTAAGAGGAGAACGTGCTAACCATTACGTCACTTTGCCGCCGTCCCCGAAAATATGTAAATTCTATATAAGAATATTAAAAACAAGCACAATGGCTCACCATCTCCAGGAAGTTCACCCGGTTGCCCTGATCCAGCTGTTCACACCCCTGCACCTGGTTCTCCGTGTTCCTGACGCACAGTTTGGGAGTTTCTGGAGCTGAACAAGTGCTAAATGTGGACCGTCTGCAGGTCCCTGAGGATGAATTTGTGAAATATGGCTCTGATTAAAGGTCTGAGTGGAGGAGTTGTGTTCTGTCCTCCTTTAGAAAACTACCTGAAGTACGATGGAATGGTGGGGGGCACTAACACGCCCTAAATCAAAGCTGCAGAGTCTGCGGTTAGCGGCTCACTGAAGATCGTTGAAATTAAGCATTATATAAACCTCTTATTTTGTAACTAAATTTAAAGAGTGATATGTATTCACACCAGCACTTTGTAAAAAAATGCTTTGTGAGGGTCAGGTGTGTGAGGGTCAGGTGAGCGAGGGTCAGGTGTGTGAGGGTCAGGTTGCAGAACGCCAAACGACGGCCATAAATAATTCATGCTGCAAGTCTTTCGGGTTAATTGGAGCAAAGTGCTGGGAGAGCGATCATATGGCGCATTAACCCCGCCACAGGTGTTCGGCTGATCAATAAGATGTTCTACGCTGTGATATCGCTGTGTATGTATTATTAACCTGATCTGAAAAGCATAATAATCTGGTTTTATTAGATAATCATTATACAATAAAAGTTTCATCAAGAAATGGTAATTTCGGAAAAATCCACTAGGGGAGCTGGTATAGTATAATGCCATCTAGTATAATAATCCATCCATCTATCTATTATCTTCCACTTTATCCTCTACTAGGGTCGCGGGGGGTTTCCCAATTCCATCCAGGGGAAAACATTTCGGGTGCTGGGCAGATGCACCCAGGACAGGACGCCAACACTGGACACACACTCACTCACACAGATATACTCTATATGGGGCAATTTAGAGAATTCATTTGACCTTGATCCATGTTTTTGGACTGTGGGAGGAAACCGGAAAACCTGGAGGAAACCCACACAGACAAGGTAGGGAGAACAAGGAAACTCCACCCAGATGGGGATTCGAACCAGGAACCCCTATAATAATAACAATAATAATAATAATAATAATAATTATTATTATTATTATTATTATTATTATTATAGACTGCAGCTGCAGAGTGCCCTGTTGTAGTGCGCCACCTGAAGTGGGCTGGATGTAGGGGTCACTTGCCAATGTATTGCTGGACCCCTATGTGTAGTACATGGGATGTCAAGCGATTTCATATTTCATATTGTATGAATTCATTAATTTAATTTATTTTGTCTTGTGTGTTTAAGTCCAGTAACACACACATTTCCCATCATGCCATGCTACGTTACAAACGTTTAAAAGCGATTTTTCGGTCGCTGTTATCACCGACGCGACACGCTCATGCTTTGAAAACTTCAAACTTTTTTTATAGTTGTGAGGAACACGGCGCCTCAGTCAGGACCTCAGACAGTGAAATCTCACGGCGTCCGGCGCGGGGCTCGCAGGGCACGTCGAGATGACCTGTCGGAGCGGGCTCGGCCTGATGCATATTCATGTAGCGTCGCTCGCATCGGCAGTGGAAACGCACGCTGGTGGCAGCGAGCAGCGCAGACGTCTCCACAGCCATATCTGTGATGAGAGATGAAGTACGTTCAGCCGACCGGAACGAACAGACAGCAGCACAGAGCAGGAGACACACACACACACACACACACACACACACACATACACACACACACACACATATACACATACTTTATACCAACTTTTTTTGACACTTCAGTTGCTTTTTAACTGTGTGTGTTGTGTCACTTTGTGTTAATTCTTGTGTGTGTGTGTGTGTGTGTGTGTGTGTGTGTGTGTGTGTGTGTTGTGTTGTGTTAATCACGTTGTTAGTCATTATTAACATTTATGTACAATTAGAAAAGCTGGGATCAGGAGTAATAATGCATTATAAACTGTGTAAAGGTTTATGAATGTAATTATAATATACGCTTAAAAACTACATGACCCAACAAGCAATGCACTCACACACATACACACACACAAACACAAAGACATGAGCGCACAAACCTGGAGCAACAGTGTGCGTAGGGGCATTGTAAACACTGAATACACAGGTTCCATAACACACACACACACACACACAGAGTGAGAGCAAGATGGCAGAGGGTGTGGCAAACATGGCAGTATTAAAATTCAATACAGCGGTACGCAGGCGGAGCCCTCATTAAGATCCATCTTTACGTCAGCGTTACCTCACACAGTCCTCCTACAAAGGAATCTTGTTACCTCCTAAACATGCCGCTCGCTATAATTACTCCAGCTACGTTCTACAACACAGGTTTAAATCCACTTCATGCTGCTGCAGTGGATCCCACATGATTGCTACTACCCCTGTAGTCCCGCACCATCTGCTGCCACCTAGCCTCCACACGATCCGTTATAATTAAAACACTATAATGTTTAAGCATAAATATTTTTAGATTAATTATATTATTTATGTTATATTATTTTCATGTTTATTCATGCATTTACAATTTATCGTAAATAGTGTAAATGTTTGTGCATCCAGTTATAATGCGTTATGAATAGAACGTTTTACTAAACTGGGGTTCTCATGGTTCCTCTTATTACCTCAGTACACATTTGAAATACTGTTTTGATTCTTTTAATAATTACGCAGCTGCGGCCTCGTGGCTTAACCTCATTATAAAACCCCAATAAATGAGCAAATTAGTAGTTTCTTACACACACAGAAGACCTGCCGTACCCCCTCGCCGTGACCCCTGTCTATTCTCGCTGTTTTTTAGAACATTCGCTTCCAGGACACGCACGTCAGGAGAGCTGCAATCATCTGATTCAGCTCAGTCAGGGGATGTAATCTTAATTAATTTCACTATGTTATATTTAATTAAAAACCCAAACGATGAGTGAAATAAATCTGCCGATGGTAATTATTTGCTAAGGATCTCGCGAGCAGATTCGGCAGAGCCCACACATTGTTAAAGTAACGGCTATTAAAGGTTGCAGGTTTCCCTTTTTAAAAAAAATTATTCCTGCCTGGTGGCGCAACACTTTATGCTTTTTAAACGAGAGCATGCCTGTGAGGGAATCGATAGTGACCTCTAAACGAAGAATTTGGGTGGTGGATAATACCCAACCCCACAGTGATGCTCATGTGCTTGTGGTGCGTTGAGAATCAAACACACTAACTACTAACTAACTACCATGCTGCTGGAGAGTTATCTACCACCCAAACTCTGCCAGCGCTGTGAGGGTTCTGTTAGAGAACAGAGTATGTAGAGAAGCAGACGGACTACAGTCTGTAATTATAGAACTATAAACTACTACTCACACCAGCTCATACGCTATAACATATCAGCCCACAGACGGGCCCGGTTCTCAACCTGTGGGTGCCAGTGTGGGCGGTGTGGGTGTGTGTGTGTGTGTGTGTGTGTGTGTGTGGGGGGGGTATATTTACACTCACGTCTCATTTAGGAGGGCAGTTTGATGGATCGTGGTTTACAGCAGGTGGGTTTATTCCATTATCACTGTGTTTGATTTATGAAATCAGTCTGTGTTTGTGTCGGAGTAAACAATTCGATTACCTTGCACCTTCTGTTCCAAAAGAGCCGATTTCATTGGCTGGCCGTCGTCACGCCGATCATTAAGGCACGAAGCGTTTCGTGTGGGGGGGGGGGCCTGATCGGTGCATATTGCATATTTTTGCTGCGCCCACAGGCCCTTTTTTCCTCAATTAGAAGAGAACGACTGGTCTGATTGTACCTGACGTAGTTTTCTGGAGCATGCCGAGAACGTGAGCCGCGACTCGGGAGCTTGGAAGGAACGGCGGGCGGCATCGCATCACTCGTTTCCCCGACGGACCCAGCCGCTCCAGCTCCCTTCGCAGCCGGAGAGGGAGGCGGGCCAGGAAGAGCGGATAAAATTTTACATTTGATTAGCGTGACATTGATTAAAGAATCCACCCGCCGGGTTTCCATGACGGCGCGATGTCGAGAAGCGCCGAATTGCGCTTTCCCACGGACTCTGGTTTTACGTCCACATGTCCGTGCCTCGACTTTTTAATATTATATCCCCCCCCCGACTCCCCCATACCCCCGGAGCAACAAGGGTTAAGAGCCTTGCTCAAGGACCCAACCCGATCCTCTCTCATTGCTTAAGGGATACAGCATCCAGAGATATGACATCCGAAGATATGACATCCAGAGATACAGCAACCAGAAATAAGACATTCAGGAATACAGCATCTAGAAATATGACACCTAGAGATATGACATCCAGAGGTATGGCATCGAGTCATACAGCCACCCCAGAGCAATAAAGGTTAAGGGCCTTGCTCAAGGACCCAAACTGGTACTGCATTCAGTATCTCATTGCTTAAGGGATACAGCATCCAGAGATATGACATCTGAAGATATGACATCCAGAGATACAGCAACCAGAAATAAGACATTCAGGAATACAGCATCTAGAGATATGGCATCCAGAGGTATGGCATCGAGTCATACAGTCACCCCAGAGCAATAAAGGTTAAGGGCCTTGCTCAAGGACCCAAACTGGTACTGCATTCGGTATCTCATTGCTTAAGGGATACAGCATCCAGAGATATGACATCCAGCCATACAGCATCCAGGGATACAACATCCAGGAACACAGCACCCAGAGATGTGACATCCAGGGATACAGCATACAGCCCCCCAAAGCAATGAGGGTTAAGGGCCTTGCTCAAGGACCCAAACTGTTACCTTATCCAGCATCTCATTTCTTAAGAGATACAGCAATGAAGGTTGAGGATCCACCTTGGTAACATCGGTAGACTTGGAATTCGAACCCCCAAACTTCATATTGATAGCAAATCTCAAACTCCAGTATCTCCACCACCACTTCATACCAATGAATTCAACTCATTGAATTCTTTAAGAGACCGAAATATAAAACCCTGGATGTAGCGTTACCATATAGAACCATGGTGATTGCAACAGAACACAAACAACCGTGTTTTTTTTTTTTTTTTTTGGCCGAAAAGTTGGCGGGATTCTCTTTCGGAAACCCAAAACTTGACCAAACTTGTGCCTCCCAACAGATGGAGACCTTTAATTCTGCAAATTCCTGGGAGTCATCCAACCAAATCACTCATCGGCAGTTTTTCATAACCGAGCGTCTCTTAAGCTCAGATGAGCCGCCTGGCTCCGCTGACAGAAGGCTGTGGGTCAGGAACCGGACACGGGGCTCAGAGTTGGATGGAATGCAAGACGGGGGAACGGCAGGGCAGATCCCGGTCTAAATGCCACCACAATTAAGAGGAATTCTCCAGCGGGGATTACAGAGCCGCGGGTACGAAGACGTTTGGTTTACAGAGAGAACGATGAGGGCGGAATTTTGATTGTCAGAGTTTTATAGTTCGGTCTCGAAGCTCGCGTTGGTGTCATGAAGCGAAACAGAGGAGGTTCACATGTAGTGCGAGGGGGCAAAATATTATTTGGAAAGTTGATATCTTTGACCAAAGAGAACCTTTAGGTTGAATGGGTTTTTACTGACACTGGGGTTTGGGTTCTTGTCTCGTTTTTGTCATTTTCACATCATTTTTCAATTGCGAATGGATTCTGGTTTCATTGTTAGAGACTACTTTGTGCTTTGTAGTTGTAGTTTGTGAAAATCTGACGAGGCTATTAAGACATTTGGGCTAAAAACAGCTGGACAACATTGTTTCAGAGGTTCAAGTTAAAGTAATTTATTTATAGAGCGTTTTTTTTTTACAATAGTATATCGTCACAAAGCAGCTTTACAGTTTAAAAAGCCTTTAAACCCCCAAAGAGCAAGCCAAAGTGACAGTGGCAAGAAAAAAAACTCCCTGTTGTGTTGTTATCTTAAGGAAGTAACCTTGTGAAGACCGAGGCTCAGTGGGGGACTCATCCACCTTTAGTCTGACTGTTGACGTCTAGAGAGGTTGTTTTCAATCTCTTTGCCATGGTAGCAAAATGCCAGCAACATACCTGAATGCACCACATTTCGAGACGACCACGCCCATCGGATGAGATATATTCACACACAGCGTTGCTATTTTAACAACGCAGGCGGAAGGCGTGGAAGTAGCCTGTTCTAAGATAGAGATGAGCATATCCCGTTCTGCACACGTCACAAAGACCAGATCCGCTGGTACCCAACCAACCCACAACCATAATCAGATGGAAACAACCCCGGTTCTGCAAGTGATCTCTGGTCTTTATCCTCCACTCTAACATCCACCATCACAACCCGCACAATCAGAAGGAATATTTAGAACTCCAGTCTTCTGCCACACAGCCTTCCCTCCCTCTGGATCACCTGGTACCAAGCCAGCCAGAATGGTGCGGCATCTGTTCCCAGAACCCCTGAGCCAAAGCCCGCTGTGTACGATAATGATGGGGTCTGCATGTGAGGGAGAACAGGGAGTCCGCTACAGCAGGGGGTCACATCTGGGGGGTGACAGTGTGAGGGATTAAAGGTGCAGTCAATGCTCCTGAGTTGGACGCGGCACTACCTCGGTGTCATTGGTGTCATTGGTGTCTTTTGTATCGGGTGTGGCTACGGTGATGGAACCTGCAGATTACAGAACAGATAAGACACGAATGTTGTGGTCGGAAAGCCAGAGGATGAAAATTATACCTGGACTAGCGGATGAGCTCACCGCGGTTTCTCGGTGGCAACGAGCCTGAATTATGGGATGTCTGACAGACGTCTTGAGGCTGCAGACTAACAGGGTTGTAAATCTGCTGCGCGTTTGCACAATCCGATGTATTGTTTATCGCAAGAAGTTCCCAAACGCAGATACGAATTCTGCTGTCTTCAGTTACAATGGCACTAAATCAACTCCGAGCTCATCACGTAAAGATTCTGCTTTTATGATGTAAGGTTCTGTTTGTAACAGCAATAGAACATCAGACAGAAGAACTTTTTATGGTCGAGACACAAACTTACATGAATGGAATCGAAAAGGCAGGTCGCAGGACAGTGAGAGACTTCAACTGAGGCCTAGGAGGACCATCTTTTGGACCAAAAACAGTCCAAAAACATGGCTCAACATTCTCCCCTGGATGGGCATAGGGAATCCCCCCCGCGACACTAGTAGAGCATAAAGCGTTAGATAATGGATGGATGGATGGATGCGGTAACTCTACTCGCCTTTTCCTGTTGGTTGAACTAATGTTCTCCAGGTGTTGTAATTAAACCATATACACAACAAGAGCGGGATTTGTTTTGCGGCACTAATCTGCTTCGGTGAGGTCGGCTGAACAGAACCGGAGACAATGGCGTGTATTTCTTGGCCGGGACTCGGCGGTCGATCTGCCACGCTGTAATCAAGTCGGGTCCGGCGAGGCATTAACAAGGTTCGATGTTTACGGCGGTCCAATCCTCAAACGCTGTGCAGGAATGTGCCGTTTTGATGATAAGGGAACGTTTGGCGCCGGTTCCGCACAGGTTTCACGCTGAAGGGAAAAATAAGACAGTCCACTTAAACGATTTGACAAATGGGCTCGGATAACACGCCGACTCGGCTGGCTTCCATCTCTGAGAGTGGAGACGCCAAACTGGACTTCCTGCGGCTGCAGAAAAATACGGGGACTTTCCTGGACGCGTCCCGTCTCATTCGTTTCAATTTAACGGATCACCTGACGTTCTGCCGGGTTTTTAATAAACATCAACTCTGAATCACGCAGCCGATCGTCAGGACGCCGCGGGCGCTGGATTAGCAGACGACTTTAATCCAGATTAACGTTTCAGACACTTTAATCACATCGGCTTTTTTGCCATAAAATTAAATTAGGTTTAAAAACAGGGGCGGCACGGTGGCTTAGTGGTTGGCATGTTCTCCTCTCAGCGCTATGGATTTCTGGATCAAATCTGGGTGGCATTTCCATGTTCTCTCTGTGTCTGCGTGGGTTTCCTCCGGGTTCTCCAGGCCAAAAACATGGATCAAGGTCAATTGACTTCTCCAAATTGCCCCATAGCTTTTTCTTACTTCACTTTTTCCTGCTCTCTTACATCCTCTCTCATTTCTCTCTCTCACTCTCTTACCTTTTTTCTCTCACTCTCTTACCTACTTTCTTTTGCACTTCACTTTCTTTCTTTCTTTCTCTCTATCTTTCTCTTTCTTGCTCTTTTACATCCTCTCTCATTTCTCTCTTTTTTCTTTTCACTTCTCTTTCTCCTGCTCTCTTTCTTTCTCGCTTTCTTCATTCTTACATCCTTTCTCATGATCATTTCTCTCTTACTCTCTCTCCATATTGCTTTTTCTCACTTCACTTTCTTCTGCTCGTCTACATCCTTTCTCATTTATCTAGCTCTCTTTCCATCTTTCTTTCCCTTCACTTTCTCTACTCTCTCTCTCTCTTTCTTGCTCTTTCATCCTTTCTCATTTTCCTTTCTCTCGCTCTCTTTTTTTCACTTTACTTCTTTTCTCTCTCACTTTACTTTCTCACGTTCACATTCATATTTAGTAAAGATAAGAGCTGCTATAGAACCCAGAACCTCTAGAACAGCATGCTCTTCCTTTTAATGCCTGCGCAGGTGGACGTCTGTATCTGTGGCTGAGGTTAAGCAGATGATTCCAGCTTATGACTCCGCGACCAAATTTCAGCCGATATAAAAAAGCTCTTCAGTGGTTTTTAATAACGCTGCGACGGGCGCGAGAGCAGAGTCATCTCACTGAATTCCCACGTGCTGTAATACGGCTCAGAGCTGGTTTCCCTATTATTATTAGTATTATTATTAGTATTATCTTAACTGTAATATCCAATTATTCATCACACGGCGTGGGCAATTTCGGCTGTATGACAGCAGACCGTAAATCAAATGAACCCGACGTCGACAATAATTACGTTTCGCGAACACCGGGCGCGCTGGAAAATTCCGCAGAAGGCGGATGATGGGATTAACTCTGTTATTCTTATTTATACACTCCCGTGTTACGCGATCTCACTCTGCTGTTCTTTATTTGAAAGGATTATTTGTTTATCAGTAAAGGGCAGCTGCTTAGCGGCGCGCACACGCCACCGGTCCGCTGATGGGAGATGCAGGGCCGGTTTACTGATGGGCCACGGATCCCGTGTGCATTCTTTTGGAATCCAACTCATCTGTAGTCACTTTTCATTCTGAGATTAGACCATAATAAAGGGATGCTATCGAGACTTCCAGGTTATAATTCGAATTCCCTCACAGACGTCACAGATTAACATCTGCACCAAAGTCTGCATTATAAATGTTGTAAATCGAGATAAGCGATGTGTAGGGTCTGAAACGGCCTATTTAACTGTGTGTGTGTGTGTGTGTGTGTGTGTGTGTGTGTGTGTGTGTGTGTGTGTGTGTGTGTGTGTGTGTGTGTGTGAGAGAGAAAAAAAAAAATACAGGTCACTCCCAGTTTCTCAATGCTGTATTTTGGAAATGTCACATTTCAACTTCATGATAAATTAATTGCAGCAAAACCTAATAATAAAATTATTATTAAATAAATAAAATAAATGTAATAATAAAAAATAATCAAGCTAATTATAATAATGTAAAATTTGTAATAACACTTCAGCTCAGCTACTTAACTTACTGAAATGTATTGTTCTTTCATTTATATATATATATATATATATATATATATATATATATATATATATATATATATATAGTAGCTCTTGTAAACGTTAATTTATGTGTAATTGGCCAATCCAACAAAGAAATTGCAATCCAACAAAGTGAAAATGCACCTGGCTTTTAAAGGAAACAGCAAGTGACACGCTGATTGATTTATTGAACGTTACACCTAAAACACATCCATTCATCCTGCCGTCATTATAGAAAAGACATACTGACACGCCCTAAATCAAGCTGCGGGGTGTGGGGTGGGTGACTGTTAGTGGTTGTAAAGTGGTAAACCTCCGCTGGGTCCTAAAGAGTAAGTTTGTCAAGTGTTTTGGAAATAGAACACACAGACAACTGACCTAAATATATATATATATATTCATTCATTCATTCATTATCTCCCGCTTTATCCTCTATTAGGGTCGCGGTGGGGTTCCCCATGCCCATCCAGGGGAGAACATCTCAGGCGCTGGGCAGATAGACCCAGGACAGGGCGCCAATCCATCGCTGGGCACACACTCACTCACACAGACACACTCTATATGGGGCAATTTTTTTTTGAGAATTCAATTGACTTGATCCATGTTTTTGGACTGTGGGAGGAATATATATATATATATATATATATATATATATATATATATATATATATATATATATATATATATATATATATGGAACCATCCTGCACCATCTATAATGATGTATTGATACAGATGATACACCTTCAGTCAGCCACAAAACTTTCGGCTCGATCCAAAATGGTGGAAAGTCCCCGTCCGCGCCAGAGCACTTAACCCTGACATCCGGCTACAAATTAAATCCATTTTGTTCACAGCATACGGCAATCAATGTTGAGCTGGGGGGAAAAAAAAAAGTGCATCAGGATCATTGTGATTGCAGTGGAACCGCACGTCAGCGCAAAGCAGCGCCGCGAGAACCGACTGTGAATGCAACCCGACGTTCGGATCTGTAATCCAGAGGTCATTTCTGAGAAACGGCGTATTAAACCTGGTTTTGGGTGTCTGACTTATCGTACATCTTGGAACTACGGTCTGGGTGGAGGAAGTGGAGGAGGAGGAGGGGTTGGGGGGGTGTAGTTTCACATGAAGCTTTTTGACTCAATAAACGACAAGCACCTGCGTGAAATGGCACGTTCGTATACAATATATTATACAAGTGTCAGGCTGCGTGACCATCACCATGAACAGGTTTATACACACGGTGAGGTATCAGGAAATCTAGAACCTTCTTGGCATGACGACAGCCATCCTGAGGAACAGCGCAGAGCTCGTAATGGAGTGCGTGTCTCGTTCCGAAATGCCGCCGAACTACCCACCATTGTTTCCCTACAACACAGATCTCCATTTTTTATAAGTCTAATGGCCTCCACATCTTCCCCATGCTCTCCGGTTACTTTGTTCCTTCTCCCGCTCTTGATTTATTTACAGCCATTCAGGATTCCCAATAATGATGCCTTTTATTCTGCAAAGACGTACGAATGTGTTGCTCTCCACTCACTCGGTGGGAGTCCACCCCTTCCCCTCACTGCCCCTCACCTCACCTCCCCTCACCTCCCATCACTCGTGTCGTGGATTTGATTTGCAACAGGCCGGATCTTCCACTCCAAACACCTCGGGTGGATACCCACTTGACCCAGAAGAGTGAGGCTTCGTTTATCGTCTTGAGAACCTCGAGAGAAGAAAACGTAGAAGACGAGGAGCTCTTCACGGACGAAACAACAACCAGAAACACAATCAGACCTCAAAACAACCAGCACAAGTACAACACACCCCATCCTCATTATGCCTGGAGAGTTAGTTGGATGTTCCTGCATGACACTACGTGGGAGATGAAACCAACGGTGTTGGGCTGTCAGTCTAATTGTCAGAGGTTCACACCCTAAAAGCAGAAAAGTAACCAATGAAAACTCTTACACAACGCTTCATTATGATCTTCTGCTGAATCCTTTAGTAGGGGGCATTGACATGGCTCTTCCACAAACTTGCCGCCTCCTACCTCAGGAAACTTATTTATTTATATGCCCCCTCTCGGGTGGTGCGGTGGCTTAGTGATTAGTATGTTCTCTGCTCAGTGCTAGGGATTCCTGGTTTGAATCCCCATCTGGGTGGAGTTTCCATGTTCTCCCCGTGGGTTTCCTCCGGGTTCTCCGGTTTCCTCCCACAGTCCAAAAACATGGGTCAAGGTCAGTTGAATTCTCCAAATTGCGCCATATAGAATGTGTGAGTGAGTGTGTGCCCAGTGATAGATTGACGCCCTGTCCTGGGTGTATCTGCCCAGCGCCAGAAACATTCTCCCCCTCCCTAGAAGAGGATAAAGCGGAAGATAATGGATGGATGAATGGATGTCCCTTCGCGCACTCTCCGGTCTACTGGCATTGGACTTCAAATTCAAGTTAATGGGTGGCCTCGAGTCCAACCCTGTGGAATCCTTTACCGCAAACTCTTTGTGACTCTTCTGATTTGCCTTCATTTAAGTCTCAATGAAAAACTTTTCTATTTTCCTCACAGGGTTGATATTGTACATGATTGTAAAGCGTCCTTGGTTTCTTGAAAGGCGCTATATAAATTGAACTTATTATTATTATTAGCCCAGGTTGGAGTAATACCAACCTGGCTTCCAAAGCGACTTCTGTTTTCCGCCCAGTTGGCATCCCCCACCGTGTGGTGGTCTACAATATCATGTTGCAGGGGCAGCAGTTCAGAGAGACAAAGTGACGGGCTTTTCACGACTGAAGACGATGTGTTACTTTCCATCCAGTTGATGGAGGTCATGCAATAGCAGAGGACGAGCTTGTGGAGTGGACTTGGTCGCAACTACACTGTAAGCAAACCGGGTAAAAGTCTTAAATAATCAAAGGACGCCGGTCAAGAAGGACTGCATGTCTAAGAATAGCAGCGCCACGTCCATAAAACAGAATAAAAACCATCTGAGAGACAAACAACAAACACTCCCGTGCGTCTCGACTTTAGTCCATCAAGCGCTAAAAGCTCGTCTCATCCGGCTGCACTGATGTGAGAAAGAAAAAAGGAAACGCCAACAAAGGATAGCCATCGCTGAAAATTTCACATGTAGGATTCTCTGGCGCTTGGCGAGCCCGGTTTTCGCCGTCGGTTTTGATTCCGATTCGGATCTTGATCTCCTCCTCTGCTCTGCAAACACAGCAAAATGAATTCACTGTATTCTTGGCGCCCACTTCTTTTGTGCCTCTGTTCTTCAGAGGCTTTCTTTCAAAACCCAGATTCAATGACTTTCCGGAGCACTTTATTTTTCCACCCCTCGCCGCAATATCATCGCTCTGCCATTTTGATTAGTGTTCCTGTCTTGTGCTGGCAAAGGGTTCAGGAGGGGCGAGCGCAACAAAGTGAGCCCGGCCGCTTTGTAGAAGGTTTTGTGGCAAATCCAAGGACGACGTCTCATCGGGGGATTCGGTCTTTGCGACGCTCGCTTCTCCATTTCTTTAGTCGTGTCCACTTTCTCCGAGCCCTCTCGCTGGGCTTCAGTGGCTCACGGTGTCAGTACTCGGACTATTGATGGCTATCAGGAGCCTTTCAGGCAGTGGGGGGTATAAACGGTTAAAGGGGCAGGGTCATCAAAGCCGGCTCGGCAGTTTAAGTGCTGAATCTCAAAGAGGCAGGCTTGTGCATCAGCAGTGTAGGATCTGTGGGTTTTGGAATTATCAAGAACCTGAAGCAGAATTGCAAGTAAACTAAGGAGCCTAAGGAGTGTGATACATCATCTGCTCCATCAGCTGACTTATGTCTACAAAAAAAAAACGCCTACAAAAAAACAAATCCTATGAAAGTCCGGTCGTTATTTTAACGATTTACAGTGAGCGACACAGTGAGCGACATTTAGGGTGTCTCTGCCATCATAATGACGGGAAAAGGCATGTATCCATTCTCCTAATTCTTTATTGGTGTGTTTTAGGTGTAATGTACAAGAAACCAATGTAAGAGCCAGGTGGCGCTCTGACTTTGGTGGGTTGCTATTTGAGGGGTGCAGCTAGCTGGACTCAATGCGACACTCCATGAGGTTCTCCATTTGAGTGTGAATGGAGAACCCACAGTATAGTGTTGACTATGGATCTGCGTTCGCCTGTGCTGATGATCCACCGCCTAACGAGATAACGACCGATGTCTGACTGTTGATGCCTGGAGTTGTTTTCAGTCGGCGGTGCACCTGGGTTTTACGTCACCTCATTTCGAGATGGCCACGCCCATCAGGGGAGATATATTCACATGCAGCGTTGCTATTCAAACCACGCAGGCGGAAGATCAGAAAAATTAATGCGAATATGTACCTTCGTGGGGCGTGGTAGCTCAGTGGTAAGGGTGTTGGGCTCTCAATCTAAAGGTTGTGGGTTCAAATCCCACTGAAGTTACAGATGTGGGTCCTTGAGCAAGGCCTCTAACCCTCATTTCACCAGGGATGCTGTATCAACCCTGTGCTCGCTTTGTAAGTCGCTTTGGATAAAAGCGTCTGCTAAATGACCAAATGTATATGTACCCTCCGGGGTACTATACACCAAATGTACATTGATCGAGGTCGTTGCCCTTGAACCTTCCACCCCGCCGTGCATGTTCCACAGACATCCGGCTGCAACAGCATTTTGAGAATCCCATTCCAAAACGACCCACATTACGACGCCGCCTCCGCCCGTTTTCCCCCAGCTGGACCCCCGCCACCGCGTCTCCATTCTTTATTGCCGCCCTGAGCATGTGCCCTCGGTATTCCAGAAGCACTTGACATGCATGAAATGGCCAAAGTTCGCGGGGCTGGAGATAGTGAGGGATCATCCAGCGCCTCGTATTTCACATGAGTGACAAAGACAGCAGGAAGTCATGAGTAATGCTTTCCCAATAACGCCGGGGCGTGCAGTCACGAGAAACACGCCGGCCCCTTTTCATCCTCTTCTCCGAAATGGGGTGGAGGAGGAGGGTGGAGGTGCAGGAAGACATCATTCTCAAGTGGCCGTAAAGAAGCCGCCGCTGAGTGACACCGGGTGACTTCACTCGATCCGTCATCCCCCGTGGAAGGAAAGGGTGCGAGGGACGTGGAGAGAGGGTATGACGAGGACGGATAGGAGCCCAGATTAGATGCGCCGCCGCTCGAGCATTCTCGAGACGAGGCCAGTAGAACAGTCTTCTTTTTGTCTCCGGCTTCATGACATGTTTATGGTGAGGCGGCGTGAATGTAAGGGCCATCACCACTCATCAGAGGGGGCGAGTGTAAGAGGATCAGATTCCCCAATTTCATGGCACATCTTTTCCTCGCTGATCCTCTTTTTATTTTTTATAAAGTCCACTTCTTTTTGGTGACAGGTAGATATGGGGAGAACACGGGATCTCCAGACGGAACCTGCCCTGACTCGTTCACATTAGTGAGCCTCACGACAACAAATCCCACTCCCGTAAGATCAAGGTGAAGAATCTTTAACACCGACGGCACCAGAGGGGGATTTAAAGCCACCAGACGAGTTCAGGGAACCACTTACCGAAACAAGGTTCTAAAGAAAATCTGACAGAAATGTTATAAATATTAATACTATTATTCGTCTCATCTTATAATCCTCCGCTTAATCCTTTATTATGATTGTGGCGGGGGGGGTCCTGTTCCTCATTCCTTGTTCCCCATTCAGGGGAGAACATTCAGGGGGTTTTTGGGGGGGTTCTCCATGCCCATCCAGGGAAGAACATGTTTTTTTTTTTTTTCGTCATGCCCATCCCGGAGAAAATGTTGGGGGGGGGGGGGTTCCCTATGCCCATCTAAGGAACAACATTGGGGGGAGGTTCACCATGCCCATCCAGGGAAGAACATTGGGGGGGGGGTCCCCATGAAAACATTGGGGGGTTGGGGTTCGCCATGCCCATCCATGGGAGAACGTTCGGGGGGGGGGGGTTCCCCCTGCACATACAGGGAAGAACATTGGGGGGGGTTTCCCCATGCCAATCCTTGGGAGAACGTTTCAGGTGCTAGGCAGATACCTCTGTTCATGACTTCATGGCGGGTTCTCGTTCTCTTCTTCGCACTTTACTGCCCCCGTTTGTCACTGGCGGTACTGCAGCGTGTGCTAAATGCTCGGATCTTCACTTCTACATGCCAGCTCCCAGAGTGTTGAGTCCCGCTGCCTCAAATTGATGCTATCATTACTAAATTGCACGACCTCTCATTGAAGTATTGAAATGTCATGGAGATTGGCCGTGACTCGGCGAGGCCTGAGGGAGAATAGAGGGCGCCGCGGTCACTATCTCTCTCTGCAGCGACGCATTTCTGCCTCATCTTCTCTCTCTGCCGGGAAAAGGTCAAGCATGAAATGCACCGAGTGTGATTATTCAGCACACTGACTGTTCCCGATTCCATCTGTAACCCAAAGCTCTCTCTCTCTCTCTCGCTCTTCATCTCCCTGCCTCGTTCTATCATCCTGTAGCCCTCTTCTTCATCCCCCACTCCTCATCTCTCACTCTGTGGCTAATGTTTGGAAAGCAGAGGAAACACAACAGCCATTAGGTTAAAACACATTTCACCGGGTTTGAAGTTCAGCCATTAATGTCACACCAACACGCCTCCTCCTTCGCGATCAAGCGTCTTTAATCAGCGCAGATTATAAACACACACACGGGATTACAACATTATTCTGTAAACAAGGATTGGGACCTGGGCAGGTACACCCAGGACAGGGCTCCAATCTATCACTAGGCACACACTCATACACAGGCACACTCTATATGGGGCAATTTGGAGAATTCAATTGACCTTTAGTTGTAGTTTGTTAGGATCTCCGTTCTACATAAAGATAACTCATGGTCAATGGTCTCATTCTAAGCAGACAGTAAGCTTGTGTTTGTTTATTCAGGAAGAAGGGCGTCATGCTGAATGACCAAAAAGCCCGGGTTCCAGCATCATCATTATTAAAGTCCTCTCCGTAGACTGATACGGGACACGTGGCCTGCGAGACACTTTCCACTCGACTCTGGGATTAGCCATTTAAAATGAGGAACGAGGACGTTCTAAACGGCAGGGTGTTAATAATTGATGAATCTATCAGAGCAGAGTGAGCGCCACTACTTTTGTTTGCTAAAAAGATGAAACGGAATGATTGAAATAATTGAAAGTACCAAATGAAGCTGATAAAGTGTGCGCACGCATGCACGCACACACACACACACACACACACACACACACACCGATTGCAATCTAACCGAGTCGGTTCTAGACAACCTGCAGGTATATTAACCTGAAGATGGAGTTGCTTTGTGTTGGTTCAGGATGTAATGACCTAAGGATGGAGTTGAGGATGAAGATGAGGATGAGGATGGAGCTAACGATGAAGGATTTAAGGATGGAATTAAGATGGAGTTGAGATTAGAGTTGAGGATGGAGATAAGGATAGAGTTGAGGATGGAGTTGAGTTTGGAACTGAGGATGGAGTTAAGGTTGGAGTTGATGTTGGAGTTCAGGATGGAGTTGATGATGGAGTTAAGGATGGAGCTGAGGATGAAGTTGAGGATGGAGCTGAGGATGGAGTTGAGGATGGAGCTGAGGATGGAGCTGAGGATGGAGCTGAGGATGGAGCTGAGGATGCAGTTGAGGATGGAGCTGAGGATGGAGCTGAGGATGGAGCTGAGGATGGAGTTGAGGATGGAGTTGAGGATGGAGCTGAGGATGGAGTTGAGGATGGAGCTGAGGATGGATCTGAGGATGGAGCTGAGGATGGAGTTGAGGATGGAGCTGAGGATGGTGTTGAGGCTGGAGTTAGGGATAGAGTTGAGGATGGTGTTGAGGATGGATTTGAGGATGGAGTTGAGGATGGATTTGAGGATGGAGTTGAGGATGGAGCTGAGGATGGATCTGAGGATGGAGCTGAGGATGGTGTTGAGGCTGGAGTTAGGGATAGAGTTGAGGATGGTGTTGAGGATGGAGTTGAGGTTGGAGTTAAGCGGATGGTCACCATCGTGAAGCCCTCTATTTGAAGCGTAAGGAGGTAGAATGTCAGCAGACGCTGCTGAACGCAGAACAATATGGCAGCAGATGTTTGTGAGCGAGTGTTAAGCTGCAGCAGATGTGAACGCGCAGAGCGGCGTCCCAAGTGTGCAGTAACGACGTCATGCTCCTCCACCGTGCCTCTCCACAGCGGACTTTAAATAAAAGGACTTTTCGCTTCCGTTGCAGATTTACATGAGAGCTGACTAACATTCATCTGACATTAATAAACGCTTCACTACGAAAACCGCAGAAAATATTATTTTTATTATATTTAATAAAATTCACGTGAATTTTATCCCGTGAATTTTTCATTTTATCCGTGAATTTAATTTAATTTTTGATTTGATTAATTTCGATTTCAGAAACAGAAAATGTCACTGAGGAAAAAATTAAATAAAAAAATGTGAAGTTTATTTTATTTATTAATTAAAATTGAATAAATCCTAAATTAGGATCAAGGTCAGGATCGGGATCAAGATCAACATCAAGTTTAACACCAGGATCGGGATTAGTATGGAGATCAGGATCAACATAAGGATGGGGGGTTAAGTTATTAATAACTAAAAATCAGTTAAACAATATGTTATGATATACAAATAAAAATAAATATTAAGTTTATTTCCTGTTAATACTCCCTCACCCATCCCCCCCCCCCCCCAGCGATCCGAAGTATTTTAAATTCGTCTCTGAAACACAGTACAGAGCTGCAGTGTGAGTCAGGATGGATGTCATACTCCATTAAACTCCGCTTCATTTTTCAGTGACACCAGCCGGCATGTGTGCCGGGACCAGCCGAGCAAACATTGCCTTGTTTCCTGGACAAGTGGTGCGTATACACACACACACACACACACACACACACACACACACACACACACACACACACAGTCTCTCTAAAACCACAGAGGGGGCCATTAGTGTACCTAATGACACACACTCTGCTGTCTTCCCTCACTGTTTATTACATATCCAAACAAACAGGCCTCCCACAACACACACACACACACACACACACACACATCACAGCACTGTGTCAGCAAGAACATCAGATGGCACATGGACCTCCATGTGCAACACCACCACGACTCCACCTCACTGTCTCATATCAACCTCCTGGAGGATGGTGCTGAAACCCGCCGGCGTCCTCAGAGCCGTCAGACGGAAATGATGGAGTGAACACCTGATTCTGATTCATTTATTCATTTTCGGGGAAGGGGTTTTAATGAGAGGCCTGTTCCTCATCCCTCATCGTCCAATCATGTAGCAATACCCAGAGTTCAGCAGCACAGCATGTCACAATGTTCTGTCGGTGATTAGACATGTGATCGGACATGGCTGATGTTTGTAGGTTCCAGATGGGCTGATGTACAGAAAAAAGGGTTTTCAACTTAACAGTCTTTAAAGTTTAATTAGAATTGAAATAAATTAAAACTCCCAGTGATTAGTGTACAGTACACTATTACAACATCCAACTACTACAACGCCGACTATAACCACAACAGCTAAAATTACTACAACCACCACCACAACAAATATTAAATCAACAACTACTGCTACAACTTTTACTAAAACAACAAATACAATTATTTAAATAGTACTACAGCAATTAAAATTACTACAACAACTACTACCTTTACAAATATTAAATTAACAACTACTACAACTCAACATCTAAAATTACTACAACTACTATACCACCAACAGTACCACTACGACTGCTGCTACAATTATAACTTAAACCACAACATTCATTCATTCATTCATTATCTTCCACTTTATCCTATATTAGGGTCGCTGGGGGGTTCCCCATGCCCATCCAGGGGAGAACGTTTCGAGCGCTGGGCAGATACACCCAGGACAGGGCGCCAATTCATCGCTGGGCACACACTCACACACACAGACACGCACACAAACACACTCTACATGGGGCAATTTGGAGAACTCAGTTGACTTGATCCATGTTTTTGGACTGTGGGAGGAAACCGGAGAACCCAGAGGAAACACACGCAGACACGGGAAGAACATGAAAACTCGAACAGGGAATCCTTAGTGCTGAGAGGCGAACGTGCTAATCACTAAGCCACCGTGCCGCCATAAACCACAACAACTACTAAAATTACTACTACAACTTCTACGATACTATTACAACAACTAATAAAATTACTTCTACAACAACTATTACAACTTTTACTATACTAGTACAACTTTTAGTTCTTTTTAGTTCTTAATAGTAACAACTATTGTTAATACCAAAACAACTACTAAAATTACTATGACAACTACTACCACTACAACTATTAAAACAACAACTACTACAATTCCTGCTACAACTATTACAAAAACCACAACTACTAAAATTACTACTACAACAACTACTAAAATTACTACTACATGTAAAACAATTACTATAACTTCTATCAGTACCACTACAACTGCTGCTACAACTATAACTAAAACCACAACGGCTACTAAAATTACTACAACTACTACTACAAGTAGCACTACAAATACGACATCCACTACTAACACTACCACATCTGTAAAAGTCTTTACCAGTGAAATAAAAAATACAAATACACGAACACAGAATCATCACAAACAGAACCATTAATCCACGAATCATCACTGTGTTCAGAGACAGCCGAGTCCATGTGTGTGTGTGTGTGTGTGTGTGTGTATTTTACATGTATTGGTGGGAAAACCTTTTTGGTCTGAGTCTTTCAGATTCCAGGCATGTCTGATCTTTCAGAGTCTAAATGAGTTTTATGCAGCGTGAGGCACTTTTCATGTTTAAAGCTGAACTGAGGCCATTTCCTTTCATCGCTTTTCATTATAAGTCATTCTAAAGACGTTGGGAGTAATATCTCGCTCTCTATAAAGCCGATTTAAGGTGACTTACGAGTGAGGAAGATACACTGAGAGATGATGTAATACCTCGTGTGTGTTTTGTGTTTGTGTGTGTGTGTGTTTTGTGGATGTGTGTTTTTTCCTCTTCTTAATATAACCTCCACTCAAAGACTTTGCAGTGAGGACGCAGCGGCGGGAGATCTTGTCTTTTTCTCCTATATCTGTCCTGCCTATAGCTCCCCCCCCCCCCCCATCTGATGGAGCTTTATTGATCGGCGCTGCAGAAAACCACACCACCTTTGAAGAGGTTTTTGTATTGTTGTGCGGATGAAGAGAGAGAAAAATGATAATCCTAACAGCTGGATCCTTAAACAGATCCGTCTCCACCGCCGCGGGCGGCTCAAAGTACTCGTCAGACTGGAAAGTTGGGATCAGATTCGGATGAGTGTCGTGGAACATTGAGGGGTTCGGAGGGTTCGGAGGGCATTGAGCTTTTTTTTTACTATAATATTAATAATAATATTATTATTATTATTATTATTATTAGCGCCTCTCAGCGCTAGGGATTCCCGGTTCGAATCCCCATCTGGGTGGAGTTTCCATGTTCTCCCCGTGTCTGCGTGGGTTTCCTCCGGGTTCTCCGGTTTCCTCCCACAGTCCAAAAACATGGATCAAGTCAATTGAATTCTCAAAATTGCCCCATATAGAGTCTGTATGTGTGCCTGAGTGTGTGCCCAGTGATAGATTGGCACCCTGTCCTGGGTGTACCCTGTCCCAGCGCCCGAAACGTTCTCCCCTGGATGGACATGGGGACCCCTCCCCCCCCCCCCCCGCGACTCTAATATAGGATAAAGCGGAAGGTAATGAATTATTATTATTATTATTCATTCATTCATTATCTCCCGCTTTATCCTCTATTAGGGTCGTGGTGGGGTTCCCCATGCCCATCCAGGGGAGAACGTCTCAGGCGCTGGGCAGATACACCCAGGACAGGGCGCCAATCCATCGCTGGGCACACACTCACTCACACAGACACACTCTATATGGGGCAATTTTGAGAATTCAATTGACTTGATCCATGTTTTTGGACTGTGGGAGGAAACCGGAGAACCTGGAGGAAACCCACGCAGACACGGGGAGAACATGGAAACTCCACCCAGATGGGGATTCGAACCAGGAATCCCTAGCGCTGAGCGGCGAACGTGCTAACCACTAAGCCACCTTGCCGCCTATTATTATTATTATTATTATTATTATTATTATTATTATTATTACTATTATTATTATTATTATTATTATTATTATTATTATTATTATCATTATCATTATTATTTACAGAATTTAAGACAGGGCGGCACAGTGGCTTAGTGGTCAGCACATCTGCCTTTCATCGCTGGGGATCAGGGTTCGAATCCCAATCTGGGTGTTTGCGTGTTCTCCCCGTGTCCGCACCTGGGTTCTCTGGTTTCCTCCCACAGTCCAAAAACATGGATTCAAGGTGAATTGAATGCTCTAAATTTCTCCTATTTCCCCAGCGAATTGATTGGCGCCCTGCCCTGGGCGCCCAAAATGTTCTCCCCTGAATGGGCATCGGAACTACCCTTCTTCAGGTTTCATATTACTTCCACTAAATTCTGACAGGGATGGTAGAACCCCAGTGCAAAATAACAATGTCCAAGTGACTGACCAGGCGGGTGTGGTGTAGTTATCCAGCGCTAAAACGCTTCCTAAACAGGCCAAAGAGATCCCCCCCTGTCAGAGCACGTCAAACCCGAGGCTTCAGTCTTCCTTGTCTGGACAATTACTGTCCAATTCCAATCTGCCGCACCAAAGTGCAATGTAATGAAAAATAATTAAGAGTCTGAAAATGAGTTTTCTCAACAAAATGGCTCCGCTGGTTGAGCACAATCACACTTGGCAGATGGCAGTGTGGGGGTGCGTTAATGCCAGCGCGCTAGTTTATCATCTTTAAAGGTGTGTTGAGCAAACACAAACTTTTCTCGCTCGCGGTCCTGGAGGCGGTGAGAATGGATTGTTTGGAGGGAGGAAAAGAACGAAAACAAGAAAAAAAAAACATCAAACAGAAGACAACGCAGAACGTGATCCGAGCCACATGGTCCGAGACGAGCAGGATATTCGGGGAATATTGATAATACAGACTATAAACCTTATTTAATTCTGTTAAACACAGAGTCACCACGCAGACCAAAAGAAAACAACAAATACATCCATCCATTATCTTTATCCTGTACTAGGGTTGCAGGGGGGTTCCCCATGTCCATTCAGGGGAGAACGTTTGGGGCGCTGGGCAGATTCACCCAGGACAGGATAGTCAATCTATCACTGTGCACACTCACTGACACAGACACACTCTATATGGGGCAATTTGGAGAATTCAATTGACCTTGATCCATGTTTTCCGACTGTGGGAGGAACCGGAGAACTCGGAGGACATGGGGAGAACATGGAAACTCCACCTAGATTTGGATTCGAACCGGGAATCCCTAACACTGAGAGGAGAACATGCTAACCCCCAAGCCATCATGCCACCCACATATATTCATGAGAAATGTATTCATTACAGCCTATAAACCTATTTTCACGCCCTCCGTCCGCACGGTTTAAATAGCAACGCTGTTTGTGAATATATCTCCTTGATGGGCGGGGCCGTCTCAAAAGGAGGCATGGTCAGGAACGTTATTGGTGTATCTCCATAATGGAAAACCCAGATGCACCGCTGACTGAACTTGTTTTATTTTGTCATTGTAGCACTTGTGCAGTAGTAAGAGTAGCGCCACCAGCTGCCATGTCTCTGCAACAGCGACGCGGCGAAATTTGTTTGTTACAAGATGTGATAGTCAGGAGTCCACATATATTTTTGGACTTTCTTAAGTCTTTTGGACAGTTGATAAGATGACCTACACACAATCAGGATTCCAATTCATCCCAACAACCTCCAGTCAGCTGAAGGTCACGAGGTGATTCGGAACGTGAGGAAATTGTGAGTTCCCAAAAGTTTGTGTTGTGGTTGCGTGTTATGAGGTCATAACCCCTCGAGTTATGGGCATTAAGCCGCATGACGTATTGTTTTGGCACGCATATGCAGCGGTGCCACCCGTGTTTACGAAGAAACCCATTTCCATTACAGACTTTCCAACAGCGATCGCTTCGAGTCATGAATTAAACATGTCATGGTCTGTCAGGGTCTGAAGGAGGCGACACGTCTCATTCTCGCCGTTTCTCTAATTGCTCATGTAAGACAAACAGAATAACGCGGGAGGCACCAGGCGACGTCCTGAGGAGAGACGGGGCCGGCCGGCTGACAGCCGAACGAATTGTTATTGAGTGGATTTTCGGCTGAAAGCTGCTGTGAATTCCGTCGGCAGGCGTGCGAGCCGCTCGGTTTTGTGACTCCGGGCCTTCCGCCCAAGGAGCCTCTGAAAACGCAATTTAAATACATAAAAACGGCAGAATGCCCGAGCAGGAAAACGTGGTGGCAGGAAAGATAACCGGCTTTTGTCCCTGAAATGAAGTGTGAAGCTGAAGGTGTAGCAAAAAAAATCTTTCTAAATGCTTTCCTTCTGAGTTTTTTTTTCTACACCAGTGTTCCATTCAATATGATTCGTTTACCTGGAAAAAGCTGTATATTGAAGAATTCTTTATGGCGACGCACAACGTGGAAGATAAAGCTTCGGGCGCCGCTCGTCAAATTGAATGTAATCCATTAAAGGCAGCATTAAGCCCCGTTACTCTTTATTTACCTCATTTAACAGACTGAGGCAAATGTAGGCTTTAAAATGTTCTAATGTTTAATTCGGGTTTGATTCCCAGTTCATTGTCTGTATTGCATTTGAATGTCCTCCCCGTGCCTCAGTGGGTTGTCTATGGGGTCTCATTTTTCCTTCCCCATCCTAAATTCTTTCTAATGGAGAAACAAGGGTTAGGGTTAGTGTGTTAATTTCCTTTATTTTAAATGAATTCTGCTTGTGAATTAGAAAATTTAGTAGAAAAAGCAGCCAGGAACGAGGTGGACAACTCTACTTCAATGCATTTAAATTAATATAGTCTGTAGAGTGGTGGTTAACATGTTCTTCTTTCAGCACTTTGGATTCCCGGTTCGAAACCCAATTTGGGTGGAGTTTGTATGTTCTCCCCATGTCCGTATGGGTTTCCTCCTGGTTCTCCGGTTCCTCCCACAGTCAAAACACATGGATCAAGGTCAATTGAATTCTCCAAATTGCCCCATATAAAGTGTGTTTATGTGAGTGAGTGTGTGCCCAGCGATAGATTAGCGTCCTGTCCTGGGTGTATCTGCCCAGCGCCCAAAACGTCTTCACTATTCACCTTATCACAGAGATGTAAATTAACACATCGTAGAACCCTGTTTAGAACCCTGACATAAATACAATCCACGGCATTTTATTCCAGCGTCTCCTGGAATTTCTCTCCACTCTGTCGGAGTAGCTTTCGTGAGCAAGCTCCACCCGGGTTCATGACGAAGGCATTAAAGGAGATTGAGGTCAGGCTCCGTGCAGCCCATTAAACTTCCTCCAGAACCACATCTTTTAGGACACTCGCTGCGGGGAAGCGTTGCGCCGACGCCGGGAGCAGTCTTGTCGTCGCCCATGACTCCTCAGCGATATTACTGATTGGGTGGAGGATTTGTTTAACGACGCCAATTAATCCGCGCACTACAGAACGGCGCCGGCCCATGCCATCCCTCAGATCTGGGTTCACGGCTTTTCAGAGACTCCAACACGCTGGAATTAGAATTCACCTTGCAAGTGGCCTGAATAAGAAGCAGCAAAACCTCTTTTTGTTTAATCAGTTTCAAATAACCCTGTCTCGGGGCATTAGGGCTGATCGGCGGCGCGTACTGAACCCCGCGATTCAGCGTCTTAGACGCCATTATTTCTGGACGTATCTGATTATTAAGCAGTCAGCTGAAGCTGTGGGGTTTTACTGCAAACAGTGCAATCACAGTGCTGAAATAAAGACACACACACACACACACATACATACATACACACACACACTCACACACACATATACATACATACATACACACACACTCACACACACACACACACAAACACACACACACACACACACACACACACATACATACATACATACACTCACACACACATACATACACTCACATACTCTCTCACACACACTCACACACACACACACTTATATGCTCTCACACACACTTATATGCTCTCACACATACACATACACACTCGCACATACACACACATACTCACATTTACACATACTCACACACACTCACATTTACACACACACACTCACATACTCTCTCTCACACACACAGACACTCACACTCTCTTCACATACACACACGCACTCACTCACACACATACACACACTCAAACACTCACATACTCTCACAAATACACACACTCACACTCACACACTCACATACTCTCCCTCACACACACACACAAACACACACAAACACTCTCACACACACACACACACACACTCAGACACACTCACACACACACACACACTCACTGACATACTCTCACATACACATACACTCAAATATACAAACACACACACACACACACACACACACACTCACATTCACACACACTCACACACAAGTTGTTGCAAATATGACTCTTAGGTGGTGGATGATGCTGATGATGCTGATGATGCTGGGCAGGTGGACCGCCTCCCCCACCCTCTCAGCATCATGTGGTGCCACCACAGTGTCACTGTTTCTGATCTAAGATCCACAAGGTGAATGTAGAGTGCACAGTGAGTAGGCAAACCCCCGAGGTAAGGCTGTGGGGTGCAATAGACTCTAATACCCCCTGACTCCACCTCCCCCAGCGTCTATCCTCCCTCAGGATGCAGGTGCAACTCCGTGTTACTCCATGTGACCCATTTGACTCACGGCGTCATCCCCTGGATTGGACCGCGAGGAGCGGACTTAACATTCTCCAGCTACCTCGGCACTGCAGACGTAAACATCATAGGAAGTCGCGTTGCGGATAATGCAGACTCCAAAACAGTTAAGCGCCAAAGAATGTGAGCCTTTATGGGATTCAAATCCACACCATATGTGTTTATACTTAAGAGAAAGGTCAGCGCAGACGGCAATAATCATCCAGGAAGTCCGACTTTACCGAACAGCCAGCGATGAAAGATGCCTCCAGTGAGCCAGGGTATGATCAAAGCCTCTCCCTTCAGCAGGAGAACCAATCACAGCAAACGGCTGCATATCCGCATCTACAGAGTTTCTCAATACTTCATCTGGTTCCGGCTGAGAACCGCCATCAGCTGTATATTTAGATTATAGATTATTTGAGATTATATTGGGGCATCACAATGGTGTACTGGTTCACACGTTCACCTCTTGGTGCTGGAGTTCCAGGTTGGAACCCCAATGTTTCCATCTTCTCCAACAGTCCAAAAACACAGATTCAAGGCAAATTGGATGCTCTAAATTGCCCCTATATAGTGTTTGTATCTGAATGAGTGTGTGCCCAACAATGAATTGGCGCCTCTCTTGGCTGTAACTTCCCAGGACCTGAAACTCTTCCCCTGGATGGGCATGGTATGAACACCCCCCTCCTCTGTGACCCTAGTAGAGGATTCAGTTGATGGAAATGAGATGAGATGATTTCCCTTCATCCCAATAGCAAAGACACACTGACACGCACTAAATCAAGCTGTGCGCAGCTTGGTAGGCGGTTAACAGCTCACACAAGATCACTAAAAAAATAGGGCCCTTGGTGACCTACCTCATAAAAACCTTCACTATGAAACGGGATCTGTGATCAATTAAATGAAGGCACTTTTATAATAAAGTTAAATAATAATAGGTTTTTAGTATTCGACCCTCTCGCGGTCATGGTCTGGCCTGTTCCTGGTCATGGTATCAGGATGATGGGAAGGTGGTGCAGCCTCCTACCGGGTCATTTAATAGTTTATGACAGGCGAATGAAAGTGCAAGATGGAGAGCGGTGCTAAACGGCAGAGCTTTATTAATTATGGGGCAGGTGGACTGCAGTGAGCCGGAAGTAACAGCGGCATCTCCGAGCCGTATGAGGTTCCTCTGCTATTCAATGAGGCATAATTCTCACCATATGGGGTGGAAAAAGGTAATGGCTTTGGGAAATGACAACGGCGAGCGTGGAGGGGGTGGTTCGGGGGTTCGGGTTTCGGCTGGCAGTGGGCCATTAGCCGCGTTTGAAAGATCCTGTGCGAGAATGTTTGGATTCACATGAACTTCAATCCTAATGGCAGACTTTCTGAAAGCCGGCCGATTCGGCACGCTATGCTTTATTCTCGCTGGCTTAAATAACGTTAATCCTCACATCTGCTAGGAGAACGCAAGCGGCCGTGTTTCCAGCTGTAGGCAACGATACTCTGCGGTTGTGGAACTGCGATGTGGGTGGTTAAGAACGTGTTCAATCAAAGCGGAAAATGGGAAACTGCAACGAGGACCACAGCTGACACGGTTCCACTGACCCCCATGATGAGTATGGTACGAGTAGTGTATGGTAGTAAGGACCAAAAACCCTAATAATTATTAATTCCACAATTACTGTATAAACTATAAACTATAATTATAACTATAAAATACAACTACATCAAAAGAATAACAGGAACCGTGTTAGTATCTGTATTGGCTTAATTGCTTCATCAATCTTGAGGCCACTTCCTGTCCAAGAGTGACCGTCAAATAAATACAGTATATTCAGTACCAGTCAAAATGTTGGACTTTTGACCTTTTTACTTTATTTATTGATATCAGTTCCATTTCCTGTAAAGATGGACTTACAGTTCCATTCTGTAATCCATCTGTTTGTGTTCTACAGTACATACTGTGTACTCTAATGGTTCTAATGGTCAGGACCCCATAGTACCACCACAGAGCTGGGATTATTTGGTGGGTGCATTAATCCTATCCCAGCAGTTTCACTGTTGCACTAAAACCCCCTCACCACATCACTATCACTGTAGAACTGACAATAAACCATCCACCACCCAAATGATACCTGTTCTGTGATGACCAATAGAGAACAGAGAACCAGCAGGGGACTAACAACAACAAAGAACACATATGGACTACAGTCTGTAATTGTAGAACTACAAAGTCCATCTATATGGTAAGAGGAAAATAGAGAATGGAGCATGAAGGGGGCGTGTCCAAACTTTTGACCGATACTGTACCACAAAGCTAGAGTGTGTGTCCTTTTAAAATGCTGCAGCGGGGTCCATGGTGTGGACGGGTTAAAACATAGACCTAAAAGGTGCCACGGCGTTATGTCACTGTGGGTTATAGAGCCTTTACAGGATGGAACCTGGATTTTTATTGGACCGGCAGTCCTGCAGGTCCTACACTGTTGATGCTGCCCCCCCACTCAAGGAGGATGAGTCCGCACAAAGTCTCGGTCCTCACAAGGTTTCTTTCTTAAGATAACAACACAACAGCGAGTTTTTTCTTGCCACTGTCGCTTCCGCTTGCTCTTTGTAAAGCTGTAAAGCTGCTTTGTGCAATGTACTATTGTAAAAAGCGCTCTATAAATAAATTACTTGACCTTGTGGCATCATGAAAAGCCTTTGGAACATTTCCTAAAGCTACAGGATTGGATGGTCGACGTCCTCGAGTTCGTGTTTTGTGAGTAAGACTTTGCAAAACCGTGAAAAATGGATTTCTTTTGTTAATTCTGAAACAATGCATGGCTAATAAATCCCCCCCGACTGCAGACTGATGGGAGACAGAGTGTCTGTTTCAAGTCAATGGAACACAGACTACGGAAGATGCTGCGGTTGATGTCATTACTTAAGCTGATGCATAAATCAGATAAGATTTTTTTTTTTCTGAAGAGTATAGAAATGGCCTGTTCCAGATTTGACTCAGACGTTGGACTGGCTATCTATAAACCAGTGGAATTATAAAAAGCCCCGGGGCATTAACGCTCACAGATCGATCCCTCCATTGATTCCTCTGCTTTGATTACCGGCTGTCCGAGTGGGTTCCTCTCATCACCCCCACCAATAGCTGCCCCCCGTTTTTTGGCAAATATTGTCTGCCTTTTGTCAATTTGCATAGCCAGGCGTGTTTACATCAGACGGCATTCCAACTCCAAGACATGTGCACTACAAAGTGGCGCCCGTTCAAACATTAACTAATGGAAAGTGATCTATCCCGTCATCCCGCTGATGTCCCGCCATGCCCTGGCCTTGTATGAAGGCTGCGTCCGCGATTCTGCCAGTCTGTTTAACTGATATCGATTGGATTTGCCTCGCAGACGGCTCTCGCGTATTTACACAAACACAGGGATCAACACTTTCGTCCGGGCGCCTGCAAGCAGGTCATGGGAGGTCGCCATGGAGACCCAGACACCGTTGCGTTATCTTTTATTGACCGTCCGCAATCAAAACACTCCTATCAGAGGCTTTTCTCCACGGATAACCCCGACTATACGGGCTTAGTGAGTTTCTGTTGGCGTCTGTAGCATCTCACTGGTCTAATCTCTGATTCGCCGAACCTCACGAGTGTCTTGTATCATTTGGTAATGATCCCTTCACCTGGTCCACACCGTATCAGAATTCTGACATTGTTCTGTGTCCCCTCATCCACCTTAAACATTTTCCTGTCCATTATTAGCATGTTCGAGGTTAGCATTTAGCGGCTAGTATTTCTATTATTATTTCGGCCTTTTTAAACTCTGTATCTGTTTTCATTTTGTAGTTAATGCTTAATTTAATTTAATCAGTCTTCAACAAAACGCTGGGCATTAAATTATAGTTGAAACATGTTATGGACTAGCAAAACTTACAAAAAGCTGTAAATATGTGTTGGGTTGTCCATCCATCCATCCATTATCTTCCGCTTTATCCTCTACTAGGGTCACGGGGTGGGGTGGGGAGAACATGCTGACCACTTACTTCAAAGAGTATAGACCATTAAAATCATGAGTCTATTGACAGCGCCATTATAGCTGGATTTCTTGGAACTGGCAACACGAGGGCACTGATACCACACCTGATTCCCAGAAAGCAACTAAGACAGAAGCACTAAGCGCTGCACCACCAGGTTGGCCGGTTACGACACATGAACATTAATATGTCTCTTGAGCATGGCAGAGAACCCGGGCAGAATTCGAGAGAACATGCCAACGCCACAGAGGAACTCTCCAGCCCAGGACCTCCTGCTGTGAGGCGACACCAATATGTATTCCACTGAATAATGTATAAATGGTAATACGTCCACTAAATGGTTTCAGTGGGACGTTTGTTCAAATCACCAAACACGAGCCTGTAATCCGTTTACAGGACGTACGAACCATTACACGTTCCAGTTTTGGGTCAGAACGTTCCCCTCATCTGGCATCGCTGTTCTGAGGGCAATAAGTGAAGCTCTTATTCGAATCATTTATGCATTTTTTTGACACACGTGTAACAATTTCAAACCTTCTTGTCTTTTATTTATTCATTAATTCATCTCCATCGTTTCTCATGAATAAAACTACAATGGGACTTCACGTCAGACCCGTCAGACCCGTCAGACTTTAACCCCTGGCCCAATCCGAGAACGTGGCCTCGGCTCTCGTACTTGGCTCCTCATGAATTATACAGCGAATCAACCCTTGGCGAAGGCATGGCGATGCCCTGCGAGTGCTGTGACACTTTGCTCGCTGTAGCTGCATTTGCATGGATCAAAATGCAATTTTGTACAGTCTGCTTTCGGAGGCGACGTTTTCTCTTTCTGTCACTCGAGTTGGTCCAGGATCTGACTCGCTCACATATGATATGGAAATTATTACAGCGGCGGAAAGTGTTTCTTGCGTGTTATACTACGTCTCCGAGACCAGAGCAGCTACATGGTCCCACGCTAATGGGGCAAATGGGCAACATGTGATTAAGTGCAGTGTGCAATTCTGCCTGTGATGCTGATAAATATGAATCCATCCATTCATTCGTCCACCTATCCACCCACCCATCCAGCCATCCATTCATCCATCCATCCAACCATCCAACTATCCATTCATCTAACTGTTTATCAATCCAAAATCCATCCATGCAACCAACCATCCATCCATCCATCCATCCAATTGTTTATCAATCTAAAATCCATCCATCCAACCAACCATCCATCCATCCAATTCTTTATCAATCCAAAATCCATCCATCCATCCATCCATTCATCCAACTGTATATGAATCCAAAATCCATCCATCCATCATTCAACCATTTATCTATCCTCCATCAATCTATCCAGGTATCCACAAATTTATATACTATCCATACTATCTGTACATCCATCCAACCGACAATTAATTCATGCATCCATACATCTTTCCTTTATACATCCATTTACCCGATAATTAAACTATTCATCCAACTTTTGATTCATCCATCCATCCATATGTCAACTCAACCATGAATCCATTTGTCTGTTCACTACCCATCCCCCCATTTATTCAATCAATCATTCATCCATCCATGCGTGACTTTCCTGTAGATGTGTATGTGTCCTAATACTTTTGCCCATATATTATTTATACTAGAATTGCATTTATTCCTATAGTTTTCTTTATTTGAATTTCAGAGTTTTAAACTTGTTGTTTCTTGAAGTATATATTTTTATTGGAGTTAATTGAGTACGTTTTTTATATTTTATATATAAATAATAATTTATTAGATTATTATTATAAAATAGATCATATTTTTGGGAACTGCGTCTGTATCACTTCACCACTGAGTCTTTACAAAAATCAAATCACCTTTTACTAAAACACTAAATCACAAAACGCCGTCCGCACTGGCGTGTTCTCTGGCGGGACCCAGACCGTCCACTTCACACACGATTGAAGGGAAGCCGCAAGCCTTTGAAGCGCCGCGAGGCCGTTTCATCTCTCGGATCACATGTCTCACGCGGACGTCAAGTCAGACCAGGTGGAGCGACCTCCAACCCCAGCGCCATCACACCTCATACGACTAAACCAGACATGCAAGTCTGGAAGCAGGTGTTGCTGCCTTGACTGTGTGACCTTTGACCTTAGTGCTATGAATAACACACGTCCCGGGACCTCCTGGATAGCGTGTATTGAACCTCCTACAGCACGGCTGTCGGCACCAATGTCACGCGATTCTGCAAGCGGGATTATCATCTGCTGTGATCGTTAGAACCATAAGACACCCTCCCACCCAACCAACCATGCATCCGTTTACAAGTACATCCATCCATATAATTACTCAGCCATTCACCCATCCAACCATCGATTTGACCTTTGCTTTATCCGTTCACCCATCCACCCAAAAATCAATCACACAAACTCACACAAACACACTTTATATGGGGCAATTTGGAAAACTCAATTGACTTGATCCATGTTTTTGGACTGTGGAAGGAAACAGGAGAACCCGGAGAAAGCCCACGCAAACACGGGGAGAACATGGAAACTCCACCCAGATGGGGATTCGAACCGGGAATCCCTAGTGCTGAGAGGCGAACGTGCCAACAACTAAGCCACCATGCCGCCCTCAAATATTTATTATTATTATTAATATTAACTTTTTCACCCAGTTGTCCCCGCATACATCCATCAATCAATTTGTCCATTTATTAATGCCTCCATCCAATCCCTCCCATTCATTTATCCGCTTACCTACACATCCATCCACCCACCAATTCATCCACACACCCATCTGTCCAGTGATTATTGTACAGATTTGAACCAGTCAATCATCCAACTTTTCATTGGTTGGAGGTGAGAGGACAGGATTTGTACGAATGACGCTTCAAATAAAATTTCCCACAATAACTTTAAGAATATTTAATGCTGATTATACCATTTTATTTTATACTGTAGTAGCAATAATAGTAATTGTGCTTTTTGTGCCACATTAATCTGCCTACAGCCTTTTCCTCCTAATAGGTTTATAATGAGAACATTTTAATGTGAAGCTCCATGAATCATGTTTGTTAAAGCATCATAGGTTGGAATATTACAGATGTAAAGGAGGAGGTTCAAATCCCATCACGTGGTAGAACAGGGATGAAAACGTCCAGTAATGAGTGCTAATGGACCCTGGACAGTTAAATTTGGTGCTTGTAGTTAAGGGGTGTATATAACTACTTAATAAATAAAGTGACCTATTTTGCCTACTGTGCTTGAACACAGGGCAGCCCTGTACACAGCGGCCAAGGAGCAATTGGGGTGAAGTGACTTGCCCAAGGGCAGTACTTGGTGGGAGACTGGCCCTTGAGGGTTAGAATCTTAGTGCACACATCAGACTATGTGATTGACAGCATCTTAAAACACTCAATCTTTGGTCAGTAGGAGGTTAGCGTCTTACTGCACACCACCTGCTGACAAACAGCCGAGCGGCAACACTATGTGCGGTGCGTCCCCCACCCCAATGTGCGACACAAGTATGCAGCCAAGCGTAGGACACGGAAATGATGTCACATGCTGACAATATGCGTGAAACGGGCGTGTTTACCGCAGATACGCACAACAAGACAAATACAATGAATGAGATAAACAAATGGTGGAGCAAGTCGTAGGGCACTTGAACCTAATAACCATATCACGTTACAGGTCCAAACAAGGGGCCAGTTGTGGCCCCAGGCTCCAGAAATGCCCAGGTTTATCTCATTACACATCAAAATACAATTTTAACGCAGATACCAAAAAACAGAAATGAGTTGTGAGTTATTCATGCTATATGTTTTTGTAAACCTGTAACTATGGAAACCCTTAACACATTTCAGCCTCTTTTCATACATCAGACCATGAGCCCTTTGATCTGGAGGATTAAATTTCAGAGCCGGAGCGACTATTAACACAAACGAGGATCTGACGAGCGTCACTATCAGTGGCGGCGGCGGCGGCGGAGAAAAAGCCAGAGATGTTTACCTCGATTCACTCAGTAGGATTCCTCATGTGCACTGCACTCTGCTGGCATCGCAACGTTCAGCCCCCCGCCGGAGGTCCAGGAACTTCACCTTGAAAAGCAAAGAAAAACAAAATAAAACATTTAATTTCAATGTATAATTAATTTGAATACTTAATTTTATTTACTGCTTAATCGTTATTATTTTTATTGTTGTAAATGTGTTTCTTTATTTCTAATAATTGTTTTATTTAATTTTTTTTGTTACATGTTTATTGTTCTAGTTGTTATTGTTTTTTTTATTGGTTAATTTTTTTTTGTATCGTTATTGTTGTTTTAACTGTTTTTCTTTTGATTTCTTTTAATTAGTTTTGTTATTTGTGTTTATCATTGTGGTTATTGATTTTGTCGGTTAATTAGTATAATTGTTGCTATTTTTATTATTACTATTATTATTTTATTTTATTTGTTTGTAAGTTGCTTTTGGATAAAAACTCCTGCACAATACCAAAATCTGATCGTAATTGTTGGTATAATTGTTTTATTGTTATTGTTTTATGATTATTGTCGTGTTTTTTTATTATAACTAATTAATTCACAGAGCTTTTGAATCCAGCTGTACTGAAGAACCTTAGAACCCTCACATCTTCAACCCAGCAGCTGGTTTTGGCTGCCTGAGACGTTTTGCCCTCTGGCGTCATCCTCAAGCCTTTCAGATCTCACCCTGTTGCACGCTTTGTGTGGGTTTTTTGTGTAGGTGTAGGTTTGAAGCCCGTCCTTCACCTGAAGTTGGTCTTCAGGCGTCACCCGGATCGCTTTAGTCCCGACTATCTCTCTCTCTCTCTCTCGCCCCATTTTGCCGTGCGTGCTGACAGATGTTGCGTTCCTCATGAATATGTGGCACTGAGGCATCGCCCGTGGGCCTTTGATCCTCGTTTCAAAAGGGGCGGCTGTCTGCAGCGCTCAATGACTCACGGCACATTTGCCGCCACAACCTGTTTGTTTTATATCGGAACAACTCCATGTCGCAAGCAGAACCGCGAGAGGAACGACGAACACCACGTCAGAGCGTTCTTCACCAGGCGGAAATGGTGGCGCCCTGATGAACACTTTACAGCACATTCTGACTCCATGACCCAGAGTTGACCCAAATTCTAGAGCATTCTACCAAATTTAAAGTTCTGACTGTACCTGAGGAACTACAAACCAACGGATCAACAGAGTGGTGGTGCGAACGCGGTGATGGTATTAAAACCTAGGAAGACTGATAAAGAAAAGCATGAGGTATGGGCACGGTCACGGCCGGGATCGAGGTTCGGATCAATACAGAATTTAGGGAGGCAAACAGGTCCAAATTGGACGGGTAGAATGAGGTCACGGAACCAAAGAGTGAGGTCAAAACGCATGTAACACAGAACATATTAGGAAACACTTGCTAAGTTATTAGTTTTGTGCAAAACTTATTTTAAATCAAATAGAAGCAGAATCAAATAGAAACTTTCTGAGCACTAGGCACCCAGGAGGGCGCCAAACCCTCACCCAGTTTTGAGACTATGTATAAATAACCGAATTATGCACCTTTCGAGGCATACCTTTTTCCGAAAACACGCCTTTAATGGAGCTGTATGGTTGACAGCTCGCTAAAGATCGCGCCAAAGACTGTACCATCCCATGTTCTAGCAGATTTAAATTGGAACCAGCACTCAGCCTCCCTCAGATCAGGCTGTTTGAAGGTACACAGCGCCCTTTCCTCTCGTGGAACACTTGATATGTGTTTCATTACGTCCTGTTCTGGCAACAAACATGCAAACCTCCAAGTTTCAGAAAGGTGGCTTTGTTTAATGGTTCTCTCGTACCATTAGCAGTGGAACAGACGGGAAAAGAGGCATCGAGAGAAGAAACACTCTCAGAAGGAATGCCAGAGCAGGTCGGTAAACAAGGCGGCTGGGCGACATTTTCCCATTAAAAACAATGGAACCCCAGTAGAGAGGCTGTTCTGTGCCCAGGACCCCTCCTTGACCCCGGGGGAGAGGAACGCACTTATTCTGCTATTCACCTCCGTCCTCTTTTGATGCGCCGGTGCTCCTCCAGCACTGGTAATGATATTGGTTTCTCTCATCGAGGCCTTTGAGAAACGGTCCAGTCTGGCGGAGATCTTTTGTCACGCCGGGGATAGAGGGATCCTCTTGCTCTCTCGGATGAAGACGAGAGCCCTCATCCATAGCCACCTTCACTCGTCGGGGAACAAAGGGACCTTCAACCAAGAAAACCTTGACAGTTTTTTTCCCCGCTGTCCTGAAGTCCTGAAGTCGGCGGGGCAGAGAATATTTTTGAGGGACTCAAAAAAAATTTTTTTATTTTTTTTTTCCAAGCGAGCCCCTTGAAAGAGAACAAAGGGTTTTGTACTCTTCCAGCCTCGTCAACTGTTCATTAATCCTCTCATTATGAGGCACTTAAAAGACCATTGGTCTCGAGTTTATCTTCGACGCTCAGTCCTTCAATTGGAAAAACACTTAAAAGCCATTGAACATTCTGCTGAAGGCGTTTGTTGTGTATGGCGCACAGCGGGTCGAATATCTTGCCCTCGGATTTCTAATTAAACTCATCAAAGGTTTCAGAGGAAATATTCTGGAATGCGGTGACCAGCAGGCATCAGTCCGTAACTATTTATAACGCTACTGTATTTTTATTTTGGAAAAGATTTTTCCTCACCATTCCAAAAATAAATACTTAAAACAGGGGTAGGAGGGTTTTAGTGGCATCTAGTGGTAGGAGTGCAGATGCAACCATCTCCCCTGACCAATATGACGGCTGTGTTACGATCATATTCAACATATGTTTGGAGATGCAACATGGACGCCTCCTGAAAGGTGACCTGGTCTCATGTAGATATAAGTGTGACGTGATACCTGAGGGGTCATAGACCACCTGACGTATGATTTGGGTTGTAGGGGTCATGTACCATTTAAGGTTTAATTGACAGCTATATGTGGTACACACCCGTCAGAGGACCTGTCTCCCCCAACAAGCATCACCCGTCTATGTGTCTCTTACCCTGTAGTTGGACCTTTCGCTGTGTGTGTGATAGCCATTGCATCACCATGTTGCCAAATACATTGTACCCAATTACAAAAGCGTCACAATCAAACTGAAACATCTAGTTACTGAGCTGTTCTGTATTACAAACCTTCTTTCTTTGTGCAAAAAAAAAAGAGCTGTCAAAATCTAATCTAAAGAGTCCAGCAATTTCACCATTCAGGCACCAGGTTGAGTTCCTGGTTACGTTGATTGGACCAGCTGATTAAGTGCTCCAAACTGGGAAAACAGCCTCCCTCATACACACTGAGATTAGCCATCTCTTTGACCTCAACCTGCGTCCTCCGTAACGTGCCTCGGTGTAATTGGGGCTGGCACGGCGCACTAGAGAATCCACTTCATTTAGCAGAGAGGTTAGCGTGGACAAGATATTGCCAAAGTCAGCCAAGTAAGGGCGAAAGGGAGGAGGCAGAACACAAGGAAATGGGTGTAAATACAGTACAGAACTCACACAGAGATGTTACACACGTTGTGAGATGGCACCATGATTACACTGAGTACACTGTACTCCTCTAACGGCTTGGATAATTATGCATCTCTAAAGTGGGCATAACGAGGGTCGCCTAAGCTGCGGGAGCTGCACTGTTCTGCTTACGGCCGCTAGCAGGACAGCGCCTTACTGCACGCTGCCCGATATTCCCTTCAGTGGAAGACGGCGTGACTTACGGTGCTCTGCTGACACTGGACGCTATGTATGTCCAAGACCCAAGGTCTACAGGTCACGGTTGTGCGAGCGTGGTGTAGAGCTACCTGACAGAACCCTGACCAGAAAAAGAGATTAACATTTCCTCCCAATAACAATAACGATATTAACTCCTCCCACAATCAACTTCCATTGAGATGCTGCAGTGATGTAATGGACTGGGCAGAATGCTTTACGACTCGACTCTGCAGCTCTACCATACAGCACTGATTCCATTACTGGAGACTCTATGTATTATGCATCGTCTGCGATACATCATTCAGTGAATAATAATAATATAGTTTTTTTTTTACATATATTATTGAAGCATGATGTAATTTGGATGAAATAAGGAGCCTATTGCCAGCGGACTCAGACATTTGGTCCCTGCCGAATGTGTTTATCCATAATTGATAAATTTACACACACACACCCACACACACACACACACACACAATAGTGGTTACCACTGAATAGTTCTAGATGCACATTGTTAACTGATGATCAGAAGGTTCAGACAGCTGACTGAGACTTCGGCCTCTAATGAAGATGCCCTGCATTATGCACAGTGTCCTCATGGGGCTGCAGGTGCACAGGTGGGCATTCCTATTACCACATGGGTGCAAATAGCACCCTCCGAATATGAATTCAGGCTCAGCAATGAAGACTGGCGGGGAATCGAGGAAATGAGGAGTAAAAGTAAAATGAGCAAAATGTCAGGCCAGTCGTGCGTGAAAGGCTGCATCTTGCATGCATTTGCTCGGCTGAGCCACATTACATGATGCAATTTGGTCGAAATACTTTGAGTGCGGGTTCCATGCGATACCGTTGCTCGACGGGTCACGCTCTGAGGAGCTGTCCAAAATCACTGCCTGGCAAGGACGGGGCATTTGAAGTGAGAGAAGGCAGACATCGAGACCTTTCACTTTTACTTTGTGACACGGTGACAGGACGATAGGGGCGAGGACCTGGATGAGGACGAGTGAACTGTAATGATGACAGAGGATTAAATCTATAATGATAGATGTAATGGTAGCAGAGTAGGTCAGTGGTTAGGGTGTCGGACTGTCAGTCTGGGGTTTAAGGGGGTTTAGGGAGTGGAAGGTCAGTGGTTAGGGTATTGGGCTGTCAATATGATGTCTGGGAGTTAAGAGGGTTTCAGAGGGTTTAGGGTGTGGTAGGTCAGTGGTCAGGGTGTCGGACTGACTCAGAGGGTTTAGGGTGTGGTAGGTCAGTGGTCAGGGTGTTGGACTGTCAGTCTGGGGTTTAAGAGTGTGTAGGGTGTTGGGCTGTCATTATGGGGTTTAAGGGGGTTTAGGGTGTGGGGTGTGGTAGGTCAGTTGTTAGGGTGTTGGGCTGTCAATATGAAGTCTGGGGGTTAAGGGGGTTTCAGAGGGTTTAGGGTGTGGTAGGGTCAGTGGTCAGGGTGTTGGGCTATCAGACGAAAGTTGCTGGCTCAAATCCCAAGAAGTTACCAAGGTGGACACTTTAGCAAGACCCCCAACGCCCATTACAGCATCATGGCTTCTATGTTCTGTTTATATCCACCTGTCATGTGACCCACTTGCTGCATTGACTGACAGTTTTGGGGTGGACCGCTCCAACAGGTGGGCCACATGCGCCCCACATTGGGGGCCACACGTCAGCCAAATATGGCTCACTGTGATGTAATGTGCTGTGGAACACGGACCCCATGTGAGTTTGGTTACGTGGGCCACTTACACGTGGGTCGCAGATGGTTAGCTAGAGGTTCTATGAATGCCACTAATGCAATGTTGCCTCACGGAACACGACTGCGACTGTTTACCAAGAATGAAAGCGCCTCTTCCAGACAGCCTCTCCTTAACCTATCCCCGCTGTGCAGTCTTTCGAGCTCCCCACGGCGCCCACGTTTACGTCAACCGCCCGATAGATTCCCATTTCTCGGCTCCCCGGCAGACTTTCCTCAGTACGTTCATGTTCCCCGCGTTTCATTGTGGAACAGTCAGAACGGCTGAGGCCGCCCCTCTCACATTCGCTACGTTCTACCCTTTTTCTCTCCCCCTCTTTACCCCACAGCCAGAGCTGGTGGAGGCATAACTGTGTCCCAGAGGGCCAGATGAAACGCACTCCCCTCTGCTGTCTGTTTACCGAGCTTGCCGTTTGAAGTCGAACTCAAGATGTCTTCATTTCAGCACCAGACACTCCAAAGCAGGTCTGTAATTCGCAGAGGCAGCGGCGTCAGAAAGACGTGGAGAAAAGAACGGAAAAGGAGAACGAGGCGGAGAACAGAATCAACCGGCGTTTCGGAAACGCATTCTATAAATATCCCTCTATAGGAGCATGATGTTGCTGAGAAGCACAGGGTTCTAACAGACATCTTCATGGAAGACGATGGACCTAAATACCCTACTGCCACTAATGCAGGAGTGTCTCGTCATGTTTTCCAGAGATCCAACTCGGAGAGGAGACACGATGCAGTGGATTGGATGAAGTGTCGTTACATGACGTGATGACATGATCCAGACATTCTGACAGTGCAGGACGGCCTTTAATCCCTTTAAAGTATTGGATTTGTACCAATTGTTGGGAGTTGCAACAGTAGCTGTAATTTTGGACCAGTTAAACGTTTGGACACGCCCCCGTTTTTTTGCTCCACTTATTGCCCATGTTCTCAGTTCCACTTCCTGTAAAGATGGACTTTGTAGTTCTACAATTCCATTCTGTAGTCCATCTGTTTATGTTCTACAGTACATACTGTGTACTCTTTTCTAATGGTCAGGACCCCAATAGTACCACCACAGAGCAGGGGTTATTTGGTGGGTGCATTATTCCTATCCCAGCAGTGTCACTGAGGTTTTTAAATGAAACTCCAGCAGCACTGCTGCACTAAAACCCCCTCACCACATCAGTGTCACTGCAGAACTGACAATAAACAATCCACCACCCAAATGATACCTGTTCTGTGATGGTCTTGACCAATAGAGAACAGAGAACCAACAGGGGACCAACAACAACAACAAAGAACACAGATGGACTACAGTCTATAATTGTAAAACTACAAAGTCCATCTATACAGTATAAGTGGAGGAAATAGACAATGGAGATGGAAGGGGGTGTGTCCTAGTAAAGTATATTAAATGAGTAGTTTAATTCTATTGCATTATTGTAGTACTATGTGAGTCAGTGGGAACCCCTGAGTGTCGACCGCTTCTCTTCGACCCTGCCACACTGTCCTTGATAGATTACTGAGTTTAATAAACGGCTAAAAGTAATATTAAAAACGGCATGGGTGATTAATAGCAGAGTTTTTTTTTACTGCAGAATTCAGTCTGTAGTTCACAGGTTTGTTGTTTCTGAGGAGAAACACAGCGAATCCCGGTTAAAACACTGGAACTGAACTGTTCTACCTCCTGCCTCGTGTTCTACACCAAAGACACTGCTTTCATCTCAAATCCACTCCTATTTTCCGCGCCTTTCAACACCTTAAGCCTCCGTCCTGGATGATCTATTCTTTATTAAGCATTCCCACGACACCTTGATGCCAAATCCACACACAGCCGCTGGACTTTCTGACATCCCCGGCCATCGCCATTTAGATCCCGCGCAGCGGAAGTCATTTAATCCGCCGGGATTTCTCCACGCCGAAGGTCTTTTGTTCTTTAGACGCAATCTTTTGATACGGCTCCTCAGAACCTGTGGAATATAGCGCGAAAGGGAAGGTGGGCTGCGGTGGTGATGGACGTGCAGATCCTGTGACGGGAATCTGAAATGCTGCGCCTGTAATTGCGCTGTTCCCGGGGGAGTCTTTTAAGATTTTTCGCTTTTATGACCAGAGGACAGTGGAGGCTCCAAACCGGCTGCGCTGTTTAAAGTTGGAGGACATCGTGATGATGCGGGCGGAACAAATCGCTCAACTTTTCCCCTATAGGATGACTTTTACAGAGTGTTCGTCTTTCAGATTTTGACCGACGCATGCAGGATTTTTGCGTTTTGAATAGTTAGTATATGTGAAGAACATCACGCGAGAGCCAACCGCGCCGATGTTCAGTAGAACATCATGACATCATACTGCTTTTATACAACATCCACCATTTACAATAATAAGCACGCTGTGATTCGTTGATTTATATTATTAATAGTGCCACAGCTGGACCAGACTGTTGCTTGGCAACACTTTACACCTGTCCAGAACATGGGCTTGGTGTATATACATTCATCCAGACAGACATACAACAGTTCCGCACACCAACCTGTGGTGTGTATATATAGAAATACATATAGTTGCTTAGCAACACATTAAATCTCTACTGAGACTAAAGGCAGCTTGCATGTCCTCCCTGTGCCTGTGTGGGTTTACTCAGGGGTTTCCGGTTTCATCTCATAATATATAGGTAGGTCAATTTTATCCATCCATTATTTTCCGCTTTATCTACTACGGTTGCGGGGTGGGGGGGGGCTCCCCATGCCCATCCAGGGGAGAAGGTTTTGTGCGCTGGGCAGATACACCCAGGACAGGGCGCCAATCCACACAAACACACTCCATATGGGGCAATTTGGAGAATTCAATTAATTTCATTAATGTTTTTTGGACTGTGGGAGGAAACCGGAGAACCTGGAGGAAGCCCACGCGAACATGTGGAGAACATGGTGGTGGTGGTGGTGATGGTGGCGGTGGTGGATCGGGGCTGGAATTTCTTTAAAAAAGAAAAGAAATGGAACCTCGACTATGTGGTCTTTATAGCATTTATGCACCATGTACAGTGATTTTGCGTGATGGAAATATGTGTTAACCTGCTGTCTGTTGACTTCATACATACCTTCACCCTGTATTTAAAATCCAGCCCTGCCACCACACTCTCTTCAGTCTGTTCTAATGTAGCCGTCAGGATGAATCCATACAGCCTCAACGGCGGAGCCTCCGTGTCATGCCAAGCTCCATAATTTCACTCGGCCCACCTAATTATACCAGCGTTCACCTGCCGTAACAGAGTTCGGGAAGCAGGAACCCAGCTCTCACTCTGGCCTGGTGCTCTCTCATCATGCAGGCTCCATCAATAGCCTTTAAGTGTTCTGTTTAACAGCGAAACTGTAGAGGGAGGCCCGGCTATGTGCTGCGCTTGACAAAGACGGATGGTGCGAGTCTTAAAAGCCTGCAAGGACAAAGGGACATGGGCTCAGGTATGCCAAAGAGGGAGTGTAAGAGAAAGGCAAGAAGAGGAGAGCTTCTGATCCGGCACCCCGGCTTGTTACAGCTGCCATTACGATGTGCGGCAGGGAAAGCCATGGAAACCGAGGAGGATGAGAGCTGCAGTGATGGAACAAGAATATCTATTGAAACATAGTGGATCGAAAATGTGGCTAAAATGTACTTGACCCCCCCTGAGTTCATCAGGTTACTGAGCCAGGCGTCGCCCAGTGTCCTAGTATGCAGTGGGGGGATTTACATACCTCTAAGCCATTTACGTACCTCTAAGCCATACCTCATGTGCACCATGCACAAAATAAATAAGCAGAAATGACACGGGGGCACCTGTGTTGAGCCTGTGGAAACACTTGGTCAGCATCTTACTGCACACCACCCACACTTCCATTCAGTGGGAGGCAGCATGACTTACGACGCTTTGCTGCCAGCGGACACCCAGAGTGGCAACACGCTGCCTGCTGCAATAACTAACTTCCACAGACGCTTCCACAGGTGGAGCTGCTGGAAAAAGAAAATCGAACCCTTCAGTGGGTAGATTCACGAGTCGGCCGTTTTGGTGTCAACAGAGGTCGACAGAGGACGCAGGACATTGTCTGTAAATATGTGTGTCTTCACGAGTGCTCACTCTGAGGACACATCATGCAGTGTTAAGCACACTCGGTTTTGTTCATAGGAGGAACTTGGAGGCCTCCTCTCTTCACATCCCCCTGCTGGAGCTTTTCAGAACAAACAATGAAGAGAAAAGAGCAGCAGAGTTTCGAAAGAACAGCTTTTGAGGTCACCGAAATAAATTTGGATAATCAATGCGCGTTCTGCAGAGCTATCTGTCAGCGTTTTTAGGTTATGCTATATGTGTCCTTTACAAATGCCAGACCTGAACAGGAAGTTCCATTGTACGTACCCTCAGAGCAAAAGCTGGACCCGAAACGGTATCATTCATGCAGTGACTCGTTTAATGAATCATTTACAAGAAGTGAGCAAACTGTGTGACTGTGTTTTGATTCCATCGTGTTATTATTTTAACCATAATTATCTGAGAAAGGACACAACCTCCCAGGAGCAAGGTGCTACAAAAGACAACAATGCAAGAAAACATACGAAAACACAAGACAATGTACGAACGCACAAGACAACGTGCAATACGCAACACAATGTACGAAAGTGCAAAACACAAGACAACGTCCAACAAACCAGACAATGTGTAATACCCAACACAATGTGTAAAACGCAGTCAATACGCAAAATGCAAAACAACGTCCAATACACAAGACAATGTGTAATACCCAACACAATGTGTAAAACGCAGTCAATACGCAAAATGCAAAACAACGTCCAATACACAAGACAATGTGTAATACCCAACACAATGTGTAAAACGCAGTCAATACGCAAAATGCAAAACAACGTCCAATACACAAGACAATGTGAAATACCCAAGACAATGTACGAAAACACAATACATCGTGCCATACACAAGACAGCATGCAAAACACAAGACAATGTACGTTACCACAAAACAATGTACAAAAACAACAGACAACGTCCAACAAACCAGACAATGTGCACTACCCAAGACAATGTGTAAAACGCAGACAATACGCAAAATGCAAGACAACGTCCAATACACAAGACAATGTACGAAAACACAATACATCGTGCTCTACACAAGACAGTGTACAAAACACAAGACAATATACGAAAATGCAGTACAACTTGAAAACGTAAGACAACGTGGGAATATACAAGACAATGTATGAAAACGCAAGACAACATCCATTATGCAAGACAACGGGAAAAATACAAGACAATGCATGAAAACGCAGTACAATGTGCAAAACACAAGACAATGTCCAACACACAAGACAATGTACAAAAACACCAGACAACGTCCAACAAACCAGACAATGTGCAATACCCAAGACAATGTGTAAAACGCAGACAATACGCAAGATGCAAGACAACGCCCAATACACAAGACAATGTGAAATACCCAAGACAATGTGTAAAACGCAGACAATACGCAAGATGCAAGACAACGCCCAATACACAAGACAATGTGAAATACCCAAGACAATGTACGAAAACAGAATACATCATGCTATACACAAGACAACATGCAAAATGCAAGACAATGTACGTTAACACAAGACAATGTACAAAAACACAAGACAATGTATGAAAATGCAGTACAACTTGAAAACGTAAGACAACGTGGGAATGTACAAGACAATGTATGAAAACACAAGACAACATCCATTATGCAAGACAACGTGTGAATACACAAGAGAATGACCTTTTTAACAAAATCCGTGGTAAAGGTCCGTCTTAGTTATGGATCAATTAAAATCCTTTTCAAAAAGGAATATCTGCCATCGGTGCCCGACCACACCCCTATCCCCAGTACAGACAGTGATGGTGGAGGCTCATTCAGCGGCCGTGGTTTAGTGTACCTCGCTGGTTAAAATCATTACCCGCCACTTTGTGATCTGGACGATTGTGGCGTTTACATTTTTTATCGGTGTGTTTAGCGTAGCTGTCCGATCCTCCCATTGCTCTCTTCATTCATGCGCCGTTATAAGATCGGATGGCTTTACGAGCCCGGCGTCTGTTCAAAGGCCTCAGTCGACTGCTCTTTCTCACTCTTGGCGCGGGAGTGAGGTCTGGTTACTGATACGCCACGAACAGTTTCATTAAGCGAGAGTCGGGGTTTCAGAGCCGGCATGTTGAGGAATGTTGAGTGCTCTGCTTATCAAACCCGATGCGAGCGCTTTTAAAGCCGAATGATGGAGTGCTGCTCACATCCACCCCGTCTGCTCGCCATGACGGCTGAACGGCAGATGCATGACGCTGTACAGCGAGCGGGACGCGGGACCCTGCGCAGTGTACAGTGGACGGCATCCGCTGACCGCCGCCAGCTTTGAGGTTTTATAGCGCCGTAATTCGGCAGTTATCACGACTGCGCCGTGTGAAACAATGTCAGCAGTGTTCCCGCCGTCTCTGACGGTTCATGTTTTGGGGCAGCGGTGTGAGAACACAAATCTGTGTGTCATTACTTTATGTCCATGCGAATGTTTGGGAAAGCCTCCTTTCTCAACAAGCATCACAAACATCTCAGCATGAAGAGAAAGGATTGGACACAAACATAAACTTTTGCAAATGTGACCTGGAGCTGTATTACAGCGAACAACCCCTGGGTTTGATTTCGAGCTTTTCTGTGTGTTGTTTGCATGTTCTCCCTGTGAGCCTTAGTTCCCATCCACAGTCAAAATAGGTTAATCACAGTGGGGTGGTTTACGAAAGTGTAAACGTGCCTGTGTATGAATGGGTTTGTCTGTACCGCTGCTTGACCAAAGGTAATATAGATGCTGGGATAGGCTCCAGCACCCCCTAAGATGACCCTAAAAAGTAAAAGGTAAAGGGAAATTGGAAAAATAAATGAATAAATATTATTGTCTGGGGCGGCACAGAACCTGAAATGTTCTTTCCTGGATGGTCATGGGGAACCATCCCAACATTCTCCCCTGGATGCCCCTCCCCCCCACAACCCTAGTAGAGCATTAAGCAGAAGATAATTGATGGATGGATGGATGGATATTATTATTTTTCCACCATAAAGGCGTATTTATCTGTCTCAGTGCACCGCAGTGGTCCTTGGAGATCTGATCTAATCCGATCGGATTGCTCCCCGGTCGACTGCTGAGGTCAGATCTGTCCGCTCTCTCTCCTCTGGACACAGGGGGTCTGAGCATAAGGTGCTGATGTGCCCTCTCCTGATGTGGCTGATGTGGAAATGTGTGCTTTGATTTGACGAGCGCCTCCCAGTGCAAGAATCGATAAATGTAAATGATGCGGGTGGAACTGTGTTCCCACGGGAACCGGCCTGTGGAATTCATCCGGCAATGTGACCGTGTTTCGGTTCTGACGTGAACCACGCTCTCGCAATCTGCACCAGATGAATCCTGGAAATTATTTGGTTCATCAACGAAGAACAGATCCATTGACGGAATAACCTGGTGGTTCAGCACACTCTCCTTCATACTTATGACCTCATAAAACCCAGATCTGACCGGCCGCAGACCCGTCACATCCAGGGGGCGACCTGTTTTTGACCGGACGCTGTATCTCATGGTGTGGTTTTCTGAAGATACACACTCAGCTTGTTTAAGTGAGAAAAGCAAGAAGCCCACGTTGTGCTAAATGGGAATGATGTTGGTGAGAAAGCCAGAATGTGAATGGGAGGTGTTTCCATGCCTCGGCGAGATCACGGCTATCGTGATGCTACACACATTGTCTGCCTTCGTTCAATTCACAGGAGCAAAGTGGATGTGGGCGGCAGGCGCTGAAGGAAAAAAATCAAGTGGGCTTCTCTTAATCTCTCCTGTGCAAACACAGCGTTCTTCACGACCCCGATGTTTGCATGCCTTCAGCTCTATACGTGCATGCACACGGTGTGCGGGGGTCACGTCTCAGGGGTGGAGCAGGCGTAGCGCAACAAATCAAAATACTTCCTCACAGCCAGTGGTTGGCGTTTCTCTCTATAACAGAACATACACCACCTGAATTTAACTCCGATCTGAATGCCGAAGTCGGTCACATCTGGGATAAGCAACATTATGAGGTCATAATAATGAGGTCAGCTGACCTGAGTATACTGAACCACCAGGTTATTCCATAAATGGACCTGTTCTTCTGATGACACAGATTACAAGATGAGGATTAATCTGGCGCAGATTGTGAGAGCGTGGTTTGGGGAGCATGAGACTAAATCCTTACACATGGATTGGCCACCACATAGGCTTGAATTCCATTGAAGAACTTCGGGATGACTGTGCGCAGTGGTCCACATCTCCATCATCAATACAAGGCGAGAAATAAATTCTAAATTCTAGAGAACAATGAATGTTGTGACATCACAGAAGCTTGTGGAGATGACGACGATGCAGCGAATGCCAAAGAAGGTCCAACCAAATATGAAAGTGATCTTTGGTTTTTGGTCAGGCAGCGTGGTTCTCCGTTTGCCTCTTTTGCAGAACATTTATGTCTTTAGAAATATGCAAGCCTGAAGTTCTGGGTCCATTTGTGCTTTGTGCTCTAACAAAAGAATTTACAAAAAACAGCATGTGGACTGCATAGGTCTTACATCCAACCACCCAACAACCAAATAATTCCCCTTCTGTGGTGGTACCGTTGGGGTCCTGACCATTAGAGAACAGAGTACACAGTGTGTACTGTAATCCACTGCAGTCTATGAGTCCACCCATACAAATGTACCTAATAAAGTGGCCATGTCTTTTGTTTGACTGCATGCCCGTTTCAGCTACCCAACATCCGAAATCTAGCTAGTCTCAGTTCCACGGCACGTCAACTTCAGCCGTAAATCCAAATCTTACGATTTTACGGTTCGAAAACACACAGCGGCGCGAGAGCCGGGTCTCGTCAATACAGCCCGAAGAGAAAATGCACATACCATAATACCACCGCATGTGACTTAGAATGAAATTTGAGTCAGGGTACGAGTGTTTGGGGGTGGAGTCGGTGTACTCCTCCAGGCCATTCGGCTGAGCTTCCATATCGGGGGGTTGTCTCCTTGGCAACAGTGAAGTTCATAGTGTGATAGTTAAGCACATTATTTTGAAGCAGGGGTGTGTTCATGTCAGAGGGTGCAATGACATCCGATCAATATGCTGCTCAGCAGAGAAGTTTATCCAACCAATTTCTGTAGCAGCCGAGGGGTGAGGAGGATGCGACTCCCACATCCATCATCGGGGGAAAGAGGTGGAGATGATACAGCGTTAAAGCAAATGAGTGCAGGGGATCTCGACTCCAACACGGGATGCTTTCATAGAACATCTCCGTTATCACTCAGAGATGCAGTAAACACTAGTTTATATAAATACACACAGTGCCAGTCAAAAGTTTGGCCACGCCCACTTTCTGTCCATGTTCTACATTTCCAGACTGTAGTCCTTCTGTTTGTGTTCTACAGTACATACTGTGTACTCTGTTCTAATGCTCAGAACCCCACTAGTACCACCACAGAGCAGGGATTATTTGGTTGGTGCTTTATTCCTATCCCAGTAGTGTCACTGAGGTGGAGAAATGAAACTACAGCAGCACTGCTGCACTAAAACCCCCCTCACTGCATCAGTGTCACTGCAGAAATGACAATCAACAATCCACCACCCAAATGATACCTGTTCTGTGATGACCAATAGAGAACAGAGAACCAACAGGGGATTAAGAACACAGATGGACTACAGTCTGTAATTATAAAACTACAAAGTCCATCTATATGATGAGTGGAGAGAATAGATAACAGAGCAAGAAGGGGGCATGTTCAAACTTTTGAGTACTGTAAACAACGCTAAAGGTGGTACAGTGTGGACGGAGCTAAAAACAACAATGACGCCTTGAAGACTCGCTGGTCTGTCAGTCGGTTCCTTTCTCACTGTATTTTCGTTTTAACGATTGCATTTCAGGGTTAATTCCTTTCCCAGCACCACTTATGTCTTTTTCACACTGTAAACCTAAACAGTCCCCCGCTTCCCACATCCCCCGTCTCCCTGCCTTGTCGCAGGACTACTTTTAATTTCAGAGTTGAATTACAGAACTGCTGCACAATGTCAAGCCAGAGTGCAAGCAGGAGTTAATCATTGGGAGATGGTCGTCCTGATAGGACTGTGACTAATTTCTGTCTTTGCTTGGAGGGTGATTAATGCCAGGGCTCCCGGGCCGTGGGAGATAAGCTCGCTCCTTCTGCAGGATAAAAACAGACCACACTTATCAAGGGCAATGAGGGAGGGGGGCGAGGGGAGCGAGGGGCAGGGGAGAACGGGACGGAAGTGAGTTTTGATGCATATGGTCATAAGCAGATATCATCGCACGTCTCCGGGGCGATCCATTACACGTTCCCCTGAAGGATTGAATCCAGTTCGGCATAGCGGCGCGAGGACAATTCTGATGGAGGAAAAGGGTTCGGGAATCTCTCATCCACAAATTACTTAACATACGGGAACGGCGTGATGTTCAGGAACTAACACGGTCTCAGGAAGGAACCATGAATTACATTATGTTTGGTCATTTTGCAGACCCTTCCATCCAAAGTGACTTATAAGTATCCTAACTATAGTTTTGAGCATCAGCCATGATGCAGGAACAATAAGGGTGGAGGGTCTGGCTCAAGGACCCACACTGGCAACATTGAACCCTTCAGATTGACAGCATGAAATACTCAATACTGAGTTACCAAGCCTTCATCTTCAACCGTGGGAGTCTGTAAGCTCATGTAAATGGGGCAGGCTTATGTTACTTCAAGTAAATTTTATCTTTGAATATTAAAAGTTCAATGGTCTTATTGGGCAAATGCTATAAAACTCCATCCATTCATCCATTATCTTCCGCTTTATCCTCTATTAGGGTTGCGGGGGGGTTCCCCATGCCCATCCAGAGGAGGCGCTGGGCAGATACACCCAGTGTAACAGGTGCCTAGGGCACCTGTCACCTGTTCTGTGTTTCCTTTCGTTCTGTTGAGTTAATTAACGTTCATTTGTCATTAGTTTAGTTAATTAACTCCTTCTTGTCATTGGTTTGTTTTGTGCACGTGGTCGGGTGTCTTTATGTATTTATTTCCGTTGTTTCTCGTCCTCGGTGCTGGTCGTTTATTTTATGTCACCCGTCGGTTCGTACCTCATGTTTTGTGGTGTCACTACACCTTTAATAAACCTGATTTTCTGCTACCTGCGTGCCTGGCTCCCTTCAGCACGTTAAAGCGCGGCGGCTCTGCGCTTCCTATGCGCAGCCGCTTTATCCCGAGGTAGACAACCGTGACACCCAGGACAGGGGGGAAATCTATCACTGGACACACACTCACTTACACAGACACACTATATGGGGCAATTTGGAGAATTCAGTTGACCTTGATCCATTTTGGACTGTGGGAGGAAAACGGAGAACCCGGAGGATAGGGATTCCCGGTTAGGGATTCCCAGTTCGAATCCCCATCTGGGTGGAGTTTCCATGTTCTCCCTGTGTCCGTGTGGGTTTTCCTCCGGGTTCTCCGGTTTCCTCCCACAGTCCAAAAACATGGATCAAGTCAATTGAGTTCTCCAAATTGCCCCATGTAGGGTGTCTGTGTGTGTGAGTGAGTGTGCCCAGTGATAGATTGGCGCCCTGTCCTGGGTGTATCTGCCCAGCGCCCGAAACGTTCTCCACTGGATGGGCATGGGGAACCCCCCCGCGACCCTAAGATAAGATAAAGCGGAAGATAATGAATGAATTAAATTTTTTTTAAATACCTCCATGATCGCAGAACCCGAGCTGGACTGTTCCCGTTCGCAGGTCTTTTTGCCTTTTGGCGAACATTCCTCCCACATCTCCTCCGTTCGTCTGCTCCCTCTTCGCCTTCTCAGTGTAATTACTCACAAATGCTGTCACACATTGCTGTACTCAACAAGCTCCCCACCAGCTACACACTGACATCTGACGGTTAAGTGGGGTAAATTGATTTGGAGCTCTCCCGGGAGCGTCGCGTTCTCGCTCTGCTTCAGCAACAGGCCGAGAGGAAGAGGGAGATTCTGTGGTCGGCTGGATGGAGTTGGCGCTCGGCGGATTTCAGAGGTCAAACAAAGAGCTGATGGTGATTGATCCTCCGCTGTGACAAGCGACCGTAAGTCAACCAACCGCAGCGCTCAGCCTGCATTAGCGACCTCGGCGCAAACTCTATCTCACACATGACAACTGGCATAAAACTGCTTACGAACTTTATAGCTACAGATTAAAATGATTCAGATACGAACCCTCTACTGCGGTTCTGAACATGGAACTAAGACAGACTATTGTTGCCGAGTCAGGCCTTTTTTTAACAGTTATTTCCTTACATCACAATACAGGTTGTCCCAGTGTTAACTAAGAGCATGTCAAAATGCAATGCCCCCCCTCTATTAGCTTCATCTGTTTGTCATCGAACACATGAATTAATGAAAAAAATTCCAGTTAATTAACTTATTAGTGGTAATTAATAAATTTTGTTAGCGCTAGAGATTCCCGGTTTGAATCCCAATCTGGGTGGAGTTTCCATGTTCTCCCCGTGTCCGCGTGGGTTTCCTCCGGGTTGTTCGGTTTTCTCCAAATTGCCCCATATAGAGTGTGAGTGTGTGCCCAGTGATAGATTGGAGCCCTGTCCTGGATGTATCTGCCCAGCGCCTGAAATGTTCTCCCCTGGATATGCAAGGGGCAACCCCCCCCCCCCACGCGAACCTAGTGGAGGATAAAGCGGAAGATAATAGATGGATGAATAAATTGCCCACATTCTACTAGTCTACCATTTTCTATGGGGTGGTTTTTAAAAAAGTAATAAAAAAATAATTTGTTTATATTTTGCTTGCTTTTCTCCCAAAATACATAGGGCCCTATTTTAGCCATCGTTAACCTCACAGCTTGAGTTAGTATGTCTATTCTATCGCCATGACGGCCAGCTGTGCTGTATGGTAAATGAGGCCACACTGGTGAAACCAATTTGGGTTGGTCAGTTTGATAGCTCCCTACCACTCTGCCATATATTGGAATGATTTAAAACTTCATACACACATCGGAGAGCCATCACACTTTGAGGATGAGAAAGTTCACTTTGTAATATTAACTAATGACCGAAAATAAATGTTGGTCATTACGTTTTGAGCAATCCTCATACAAAAGAATTTGCATGCTGTTTGGAAGCAGGCTGCAATTTTCAGGGTTTAATTTTAACTTTAAAACCCAAAGTTCAGAGAAGACATTCACAACTTTGACAGCGGTATCGTGTAATTATCTTATCTACAATTATCTCTCAAGTGTGGAACAGTTCCACTCAACAACTCCAATTTTACAACTAATGGAGAGACTCATTGAAGATGAAGACTTATTAGTGCCATGGCATATTTAAAATGAGGGTTGGGGCTAAAACATTTAAAGCTGAAGTCCTGGAGTCTTAGAGATGTGGGGGTGGGGGGGCTTCAATATTACAGCAGGGACTCAGGTTTTAGAGCTCTGTAGGACAATGCCCTGTTTTAAAATGATATTGTGGTATCCGTATGTACACATGACCCAGTTCACTTTACCCTGATGGATAACCTCACAAAGTACGTTCTGGATCCAGGCTAACTTACGGGGGAGGTTGGCTGGACGGCTGCTGAGATGGCAAACCTCATAGCAGCTGATCCAGCAAGGTGCTAAACAGAGCGGCGGGCTGTAAATCACAGAGTCCACAAAACATGGTGTATAGAATACCTGTGTAAGTTTAACTACAGCTAAACATCCCACCATCAAGGACTTAATTCAGGGTTATTAAGCTCTCAGGGTGTACACAGTGATTTATTAGCCAGCATCCAGCTTATACTTAAACTTTAATCATAATAATGAGCTGACGGGGCTTTGTGCAAAACTCCAGTTCAGGCGTTTAATAGAATTCAACGACTTAAAGGTGAGATGATGCAGGAGAACCAGAGGGCTGAAGGGTCCAGCCATGATGGATTGGCAGCACTAAAGCTAGAACACAACATTTTGGCACCTTAACTATCGAGCGACCACTGAACCAAGATCAGTATCCAAGCAATTACACGCCGTTCCATGTACAGCCATGTTACCTCCCACTGATTTTATTGGCTGTGCTATAAAAACCTGGGTTTTCCAGCTCTGGGAAAGTAATGCACCTGAACACACCTCATTTTGGGCTGGCCACGCCCATTGGGGGAGAATTGGCGACGCACCTTGTGGAGGGAGTAAGATAGGGCCCCCTGCTAAGCATCTAATACAAACCTGTCAGAAGTGATTTACCGGGCTCATGTTTTAGAAAATCTGCAGATAAGAGGCTGTTTTTACACCAAACCCATCCCTAACAAACATGCCCCGTCCCGTCGAGCGGGTCAAAGGCAAGACTGATGATCCCACAGCAGCCAAAGCGTGTAGCGGTCAAACGGACGCAGGTTTAAATTTAGAACGCATTTCCTCGACATTTCCGTTTGTTTTAGTGGTTGGTTTATTGCCGTAATTATTCCTCTAATGATCATTTGTTATGGGTTTGGTCACCTAAGGCATTAAAAAGCTATTTATTCCACCATCCCTCATCAACAGAACCATTTAGGATACAGTTTATTGACTGCAATTAGGATCCGAGGAAATAAATTCTCATCGATGGAACGATGAAGTTCTTCATGATGGTTCTTTCGAAATGGGTTGGAATTTATAACCAAGTTTATCTATAATTTGGCTTCATTTTCTTCCCAGCTGAAGAACTAAAACCTGGAACCGATTGGTTTATAGGGAAATTTTACAAAATAAGAGCAACACATAATATATCTTCTCATTATGTTCAGCTTAGTCCTCTACTAGAGTCGTGTCGAGAGGGTTCCCAATACCCAATCAGGGGAGAATGTTTGGGGTGCCTGGCAGATACACCCAGGAAAGAGCATACACACTAGGGGAAATTTCCATCCATTCATTATCTTCTGCTTAATCCTCTACTAGGGTTGTGGGGGGGTACCTCATGCCCATCCAGGGGAGAACGTTTCGGGCACTGGGCAGACACACCCAGGACAGGGCGCCAATCTATCGCTGGGCACACACTCACTCACACAGACACACTCTATATGGGGAAATTTGGAGAATTCAATTCACCTTGATCCATGTTTTTGGACTGTGGGAGGAATCCCTAGTGCTGAGAGGAGAACAAGCTAACCCATGTGAAGAACATGGAAACTCCACCAAGATTGGGATTTGAACCTGGTTCTTCAGTGGAGTATGGCACCACCAAGCACTCAATGACATGTTTTCTATTTAAAAACATGAGAAATCACACACTGCCTACTATATAGTTGACAAAAGCTAAAAAGAGAATGGCCAGTACACCCGAATCCGCAGTGGACATCAAGTAATAAGTGAAAATGAGATGCGTAACGAGCGCTATGATGGTGTAAGATCTGCTCTAAATTCCCCATCCTAATACAGACACTATTAAAAATGACTAAAGGTGGCTCAAGTGCCGGGCTTCAAACCATTTGATTTTACCCTCATAAATATATACCACCAGTTATTCATAATGCAGAATGCCAGAAACCTTCCCGACCGCCGAACGGCCCTCCTGCAGTCGACGCGTGCTTCTAGTTTTATTAAATTTTCAGCTCCAGACTAAAGAAAGCAGACAATTACGAGGAGCAAAATGGGAAATCATGAAAAAAGCAATTCTTGCCGCCTTGCTTTTGTTCCCAGAGCAAACTTTGTTTTTTTGGCCCAATATAGTGGTACGGGTTTTCGCTTGGAGCACTGCAAACAAAGACGAGGAAGATTAAGTGACTCGGTTTCGGCTTCCAACCGGCGGAGAGGAAGAAAAAAAAAAAAAATGGGGGGAGAAAAATGAGAAATGGGAACGGAATCCATCAGAAGCTCGGAGACAATTAGATATTTTCAAATAGAAAAACACGCCGGCGATGGAGGTCTTTCTTTCGGGCCGATGCGCATTGCTGCCTCCTAATTGATTACTCGATGCTCTGTAATCGACCTGCGAGCCTCAGAATTTAAAAGGTTACGATGTAGGACGGGGACTGGGGGGGCTGGGGGTTGGTGTTGGAGGTGTGTTGGGTGGAAGCGGGACTGTGACGGGATTAAGGTGTGAGGGGAGAGCAAGAGCAACTCCTGTCCTGAATCGGGATGACGCTCCTCTTGATTACATTTGAGGCTACAAATTGCATCTGAGAATTCGAGAAATTGCACGGGTATTGTTGGAACGATATTACTTCAGCCCGTGCGCTCGCTGCCACTGGCAGATATGATGGAAGTCATGCAAATTATCAAGCTCTGGGAAGAATGCGGCGAGGAGGAGGATGGAGGAGGTGGTGGAGGAGGGCCAGGCGTCACCAGAACAATTTGTCATTTATGGCCAGAGACTCATTAATCTCGCATTTCTCCGCGTGAATTTGCACCGTGAGCTGCTTTCATCGGGGGAGATGGAGCAGGCGACGGAGAGAGGGAGGCGCAATGCGAGCGAACGAGAGAGGAGCCGGGGAGGGAAATGGCTCCACAATGATTTGCTCCCCATCAGACCGCTGCCACCTGACGCTGATGTCAGAGCCAGAAAGGATTATGCTGCCGCTGATTAGATCTCAGTCACTTTGTTCTTCCCGATAACAAGTTATTATTATTATCAGAGACATCTTTCGCACCGTGGAATGAGTTAAGAGAGAGACAGGGTGACATTGAAAGCCTCCGTACGATGCCCAGCTATTCAGCTAGCCCTACATGCGCCTCGTCTGTCATTAGCAGGCAGTAACGATGGCGTCAAGTGGCGCGAAAACTTCCTTTAATTAATAACAGTTTTAGTAAAACACCAGGTTACATGACTGTACATAAATATGCAAATTGAAAACCACTTCATGTCCTCCTGCCACGCAGCAATAGCACACCGCTAATTAGATACGTAGGCTATATATAAGCCGTCAGAGGTTTTAAACTTGCGGCTAATTGGCGTATGTGTCACGGTAAACCTTGGAATCTTGTCGAACTAAGCGAACTAATCTAAATAAATATGCTACGTGGAAGACTAAAGGCTAAACCACGAAGACGAATGAAAACTCTAATTGGTGCGTCTAATTAATTTGAATTATATTTGTATGTCATTGGAACTGTCTTTAAAAAAAAAACATTTTGCCGTTCCGAGTGATAAACCGGCGGGAAGTCATTCGTTTCCAGTGGTCTGAGCGATTTTATGCAAATGAGCAGGGATGAAGCTGAGAGGCAGCCAATCAGAAGACAGTGTTTCCCTAGTTGGCATTTGGATTGTACAGAAAGGAACGTAGAGGACAGGGGAAGACAGAAAGCCCGCAAAGATACGTATTATCTTTTGATACTATTGTTATGACGTGAAACAACCTTAGGTGGATGGGCTACAACAGCAAAAGCAAAGGAACATGGATTTAAGGTAAACTGGCTGCTCTAAATGGCTTCCAGTGTCCAGCAATGGATTGGCGCCCAGTCCTGTGTGTAGCTGCCCCAATGCCGGAAACATTCTCCCCTGGATGGACATGGGGACACCCCCCATGACCCCAGTAAAGGATTAAGGGGAAGCTAATGAGATAAGATGATTATTCATTTAAACTTCCCTTTGAATAAAATCTTGAACTTCATACAGATATTAAACCTACTTTTCATTTTGTTGAGTTACGTCTTTAAATCCTTTAAATCGACCTTCGATGTCAGTTTTGGCATCCAGAGCCGGATTTTCTCTTCTGCTCTCAGTGCGGAAAGTCAAAGCCCAGAGGTGAGGACTCATCCATGTAAAAATATCAAAGCCCAGACCGTAAGCGGCCGCTTTCAAGCACCCCCTCCAACCCCCTCCTCCTGACAGGTTCTGCAGACCCTGTCAGGGGAACGGTTGTTATTTCAGTCAGCCGGTGCCACTAGTGACACTCAGTATTTCAGAGCTTGTCCTGGAGGAAGTAATCACATTCTTGTAATAAGTCATAGAGCTGCGACCTGGAGCTGAACCCAGCGCTGACCCCTGTTCCCGGCCAAGCCAGATGACCTCAGGGTGCAACGAGGGTCTTAGGAGTCAAATATTGCAAAGCAGCAGAGGGAGACAGCGGCAGCTGGATCGGCTTCAACCCTCGGTCCTGATACGAGGGAGGTAAAAGGGGCACGGCTGGGTGAAGCCACATCCGCATCTGACCCCTAGAATGCGCTATCGAGCATGCCCACCTCATAGAGCCTGCGCCCCTTAGACAAAATAATAAAAGGTAAATAGAAGGAACCTGTTCATTACTGGAAGCAATGTGGACTTACAGTCGCCTCCCACTTTCTAAAGGGAAAAGCGAAACTGGCGGTGCCATTTTGTCAGAACCCGGGGTGCCCCATTGGTGCAAACTGCCCTGCACCAACCTCTCAAGTGAGACAGGTATCAAGGTAGAGGAAAAAATAGAATGATGTTTGAGGCACTAAGGGTCACGCCAGGCTGAAAGTCAGTGAAACTATATGAAGTTTGGGGTTCAATATAGGACATAGGGCCTTGAGCCAGGCCCTTAATAGTACCTGTTGGATCTTTTGATTTTTGAAAAAGGCAGAAAGAACGAGCCGATGCAAAATGGTCGTCTCAACTCATTTATTGAGAACAAAGAAAACTTCATGAACACCGTCAGTAACTCACGCTGGCCAGTGGGTCTGCCTCCCTCAGCGTTCAGGTGCTGTGAATGCCTCCGGGTCTGAGTAAGAGAAGAGAACCCCGCAGTGCTTACATGTGCATATATCCGTTAAGTCTAGTTCCCGCCCCTAACTGCCTAAGCCAATCACAAATTACCACCCTAGGTTTTAAATCTGCCAATCCCAGCCCAGGGTTTTGGTTGAAATATAGCTTGCCCCACCCCACTTCCCAATGGCGGCAAGAACACACAAGAGTCCTTTGTTTGAATCCAAACTTTCAGCCATTTTGGGACTCTTATTATGTGCAAGTAATTTAAAATTCCTGATGTTGATGGTGAACTTGGGGTTTGAAATCTACAGATTAAAAGGCTGTCACCTTAATCACTGAGCCAGCCCACCCCTAATCCAACCCACACCCACAGTACCCCACCTGTCAGAGATGCAGTACCACACGGTGCACGTGGAATCTAACAGGCTTTATTTTTTTGGTAGTACCACGGCGAGGGAGCTTGCAGTCCCGAACTCAGGAGGAGCTCTAACGAGGATGTATGAACTTTCAGTACTGGCAGCGATTCAGAAAAACCTCGGCTGCAGATTACATTAACACATTTTTAAAAAATGAGTTATAACTGAAGCCAAAGGGCTGCCCCGCTGATCGGACCTCTGTTCTATATCGTAAGTGTAATTGCCACATTAGATAGAAATGTGTGACCATCGAATGGTCACCCTGGGACGCATAACGCCACGAAACTGATCTATACTGACCCTTATCTGGAAACAGATGCTCTGTCCTGCAGTCTCGTCACTCTCAGGGCAGTTGTAAAGTTGGCGTGTGTAGCGCCGCCATTATTTGTGTCGGCTTTCGGGGCGTCGGGTCTGAATCACGTACTAAAATCCATCAATCCAAAGATCCAGAGTATAGAATACTGGAAGGGGAGTCATTGGTTTACAAGCTTACAAGCTAGGATAGCCGTGGTGCCGGAGCCTATCCTAGCACATGGGGTAAACTGGTAAACTTTTGCCTGGAGAGAACCCTGGACAGAACATCAGTCCAGACATCAGTTCCCGGAGGAACCCGGAGAACCTAGAGTTAAAGCGCTTGCTGACTCCACACAGAATGGACCTTCGGTCGCCGCAATGGGTCATCAAACCCAGCACCTTCTTGCTGTCAGGCATTATTATCACATCTATGCAAATAGGTGGAGAACATCCCAAAGAACAACACTAATAAATGATTGCTTAAATTATTGGAAATGGATATCTAATATTTTAGAGCTCAATACAGTTCATTAGCCACATGGACACGCCTTCATGCTCCTTTTAATGTCCCCACCCAGTATTTTTGGCTTTCCATCTGTTGGCCTTTCCTGGTTTCATGTTTTTATTCTGATTGAATGGCATGACATATCGCAGAATACAGCCACCATCATCAGAACAACGACTCGGATCAAAGCTTCCTATGGAGTGGAAATGTCTTTCCGATAAGCTTTGAGAAAGCGGCTCCATCCCGCCATTGTTGGAATCCTGCCGAGACTAAAGAGCAGCGATGCTTCCCGCCCCGCAAACCGAGGGAGCTAAATATATATTTACAGTGTGCGATGCAGTAGGTGGGAGGTACGAAGCTGAAGGGAAGTGCTGAACATGCTAGTAAAAATTGATGGCTTATTTAAACCCCCTACCATCACCATTACCTCACCCTTAAATCTCCACCACTCAGTATGCAGCTGCCTCCTCTGATCTGACTTCATCCCTGCCGTAAAACGGGCCTCGCTGAACCATAGCCCTGAATAATAAGAACCTCCGTCCTGGCCCGCACTCAGATCTCTCCATGTTAATGCCTCTTCAGTCTGGCAGCGCTGCGGGAAACGGCAGGTATTGGTAGTCAGCAAGGGCAGGGATAGGGATGAGGATGGGGATGGGGATGGGGATGAGGATGGGGGAGCAGCGACGCCGCACAGAACGGCAGTAAATTGAGAACTCTGACTGCACCTGGTGGACACATGTTGAAAGTCGGGCTTTTTTAACGTCGGGCCGGGTTTACAGCCTGAGCTTAAACAGAATCGGTGCTGCCTCATCTCAGGTTCTATTGCTCTCACAGGGGGACGGTTCCTCGAAACGCGTGACATCAACCCACACTGGTTCTGCTGCTTCAGGTTTCATATCATACAGTACTATACTAGGGGATCTTAATCCCCACACCCCCCCCCCTAAAACCCAAACCACCCACATTCAATAAAACATTTGGGGAACATATAGTTTTAATGGGACGGCACGATGGCTTAGTGGTTAGCACGTTCTCCTCTCAGCGCTAGGGATTCCCGGTTCGAATCCCAATCTGGGTGGAGTTTGCATGTTCTCCCCATGTCCGCATGGGTTTCTTCCGGGTTCTCCGGTTTGCTACCAAAGTCCAAAAACATGATCAAGGTCAATTGAGTTCTCCAAATTGCCACATATAGAGTGTGTGTGTGTGTGTGTGTGTGTGTGTGTGTGTGTGTGTGTGAGTGTGTGTGTGCCCTGCGATAGATTGGCGTCCTGTCCTGGGTGCCCGGCGCTTAAAACGTTCTCCCAGGTCTGGCGGTCCTGCAGGACGCCCTCAATGGACTTATAGAGTTTTCCAATTGTTAAATACGGATCACCTGATCATTACACAATCTGAACATGGCTGTCCCACACTGTTGATGCTGCCCCGCTCAAGGAGGATGAGTCCTCCTCTGATCCTCGGTCCTCACAAGGTTTCTTTCTTAAGATTACACCATAACAGGGAGTTTTTTCTTGCCACTGTCAGTTCATCTTGCTCTTTGGAGGTTCAATGGCTTATAAAACTGTACTGAAGCTGCTTTGTGACGATGTACAGATGTAAAAAAAGTGCTCTATAAATACATTACTTGAAATTACGTAATTGCAAAGACGCCCCAAAATAATCGTGGGGGGGCTAAAAATCGCTAAAGTCAAACCCCTTGATTTTAAGTCACTCCATCATTATGAGGTCACTTGTATTATTAGATCACAATAAGAAACGGGAGGTTTTACATTTACATTTGGTCATTTAGTAGACGCTTTTATCCAAAGCGACTTACAAGTTGAGTACAGGGTTAATCATAGCATCCCTGGAGCAATGAGGGTTAAGGTTCTTGCTCAAGGACCCACATTGGTAACTTCAGTGGACCTGGGATTTGAGCCCCCAACCTTCAGATTGATAGCCCACCGCCCAAACATGACCGTTTCGTTCCGAGTTGATTAACTTTCGTTACTTTTGTCAGGAAAGTCTTTAAACTCATTCATGCCACCAGCGATAATACCGTTTGAGATCGGGGTGGAGCGTCTCCTCCTGGCCCGGGACCGGCGCTCATAAAGCACACGATTATACCGTCCACAGCGAGCTCCCCGAACAGCGCCGGCTGACAGGGTTGAAGAGGATTTACTACTTAATCAAACCGAGCGGTAAATTTCCTCCAGCTAAATATTCAAGCCATTCGAACGTCCCATCAACCCACGTTGAAGGTCATCAGCAGCACTCCAAATTGGATAAACCCCATTGTGCGGTTACTTCACCTGATCCTTAAGCCCTTAAATCATCCTTTTCTTTTGCTGCCCCTGGCTGGGGTTTATATTCCTGCATGCACTCTCTCCACGCTCTTGCTTTTTATTTATTTATTTTTTCTGTAGACAGGCTGAGATTTATCTTCGCTTCCAGGAACCCTCAGTACCGGAATACTGAATTCGAGGTAATGGATAACAATACTCGTCATTATTATATTTGTAGGAACCTAATAGCTTATTACAGCGGAGGGTTTTGCAATGTTTTCATGACCCAACACTGCAGGTGGGTTAAGAGCATCGCCCTTCTGCATGCAGAAACATACAGCAGGTGGCGCTGCTCTTTCTACTGCAATGGAGAGCCTCAGAGAGCATGAGAGGAAATTAATAAAATAAAAGAAATGAAAGATAAAAACAGTGCTTACTGATCCGGTCGCGGACAGCTTAGAACCCGGCTCCTTGATTTTAAGCCACTCCATCATTATGAGGTCACGTGTTATTACATCACAATAAGAAACAGGGGAGGAAGTTTATTTATTCATTCATTCAGTCATTCATTATCTTCCGCTTTATCCTATAATAGGGTCGCGGGGGGGGGTTCCCCATGCCCATCCAGGGGAGAACATTTCGGGCGATGGGCAGATACATCCAGAACAGGACGCCAATCCATCGCTGGCACACTCACTCACACAGACACACTCTATATGGGGCAAGTTGGAGAACTCCATTGACTTGATCCATGTTTTTGAACTGTGGGAGGAAACCGGAGAACCCGGAGGAAACCCACGCGGACACGGGGGGGGGGGGTTTCCCATGCCCATCCAGGGGAGAACATTTCGGGCGATGGGCAGATACATCCAGAACAGGACGCCAATCCATCGCTGGCACACTCACTCACTCAGACACACTTTATATGGGGCAATTTGGAGAACTCAATTGACTTGATCCATGTTTTTGTACTGTGGGAGGAAACCGGAGAACCCGGAGGAAACCCACGCGGACATGGGGAAAACATGGAAACTCCACCCAGATGGGCATTCGAACCGGGAATCCCTAGTGCTGAGAGGTGAACGTGCTAACCACTAAGCCACCGTGCCGCCCTGGGGAGGAGGTTTAATTTAATTTAATTAAACGTTTCTAAACGAGTTCATAAACTTTCGTTACTTTTGTCAGGAAGTCTTTAAACTCATTCATGCCACCAGCGATAGACACCCAGGACAAGACACAGAACCATCGCTGGAGTGTTAGGGCTATAAATAATTAAGAGAGCTTTGACGTGCCTTTTGCAGCTTACTTTTACCCGCTGACACGCCGTAAATCAAGCTGTGCTGTGCATGGTCGACGGCTCACTAGATATCTCTACAATAGAGTCCTGAATCAGATTCAAAGATTCTTCCATCACATGTTCTAGCTGATGGACCCTGGGTCGCCAGCGCCAAGAGGTGGACGTGCAAACAATTACCCCTGTGCCGCCCAAGGTTGAACTTATAAATCTGATAAAACATCAGCTTCCTGACAATGATCTGCTCAAAAGAGGGACCTCTAGAGGCCGCCACACCGTCATGTCTACTTGGTTTGGAAGCCACCCATAGAAGTGCCTTTAGAAACGTCCTATTGATACGAGGTTTTCAGAGCAGCAGATCTGAATAAAAGGATGGAGATAAGTGATTAACGGCTGAAAGCTACTCCCCGCTCGGGTTCATTGATCTGATACCACATTCTTCTGGCACATAAAGAGGTCGGCGTTCACGCACCCGGTGTCGGGAACGGGAAAGTACGAATCTCAGGCCGTACCCCAAATCTGATTGAGCCATCTACTCCCTGACATGCTCATCATCTCTAATAGGCATGGTGTCAGGGCGAGGAGCTGGAGGATGTGGAGCACAGTGTGCTGATCTGCAGCTAAACCCACTGACTCCCTCAGGCACTCCGGTTACCGAGTGCAGAACCGCCTGGAGCCGAGAGCGTCTCCGAGTCTCAGGGGCTTCGGTGCTGGATTGGTGTGTTCCAGATAGTGCTATCTTCATTGTCTGTCGCATTATGGAGGTCGGTGCATTCAGCATGCAGATGGAGCAAATGCAGAATGGATGTCAGACCTGAATATGAAACCTACACGCTGTTTATTATCATATGGATGTTGTGGTTCTAATATTACAACAGATCTCTTTCTCTACAGGGAGGCTTAGAGTTTAGCCCAGGTTACTCCATCTGGGTGGAGTTTCCATCTTCTCCCTGTGTCCACATGGGTCCAAAACATGGATTCAAGGTAAATTAGCTGCTTTAAATTGCACCTACGTAGAGTGTGTGTGTGAGTGAATGTGTGCCCAGCAATAGATTGGCATCCTGTCCTGGGTGTATCTGAGCAGCGCCTGAAACCTTCGTTCCTAATTGGTCTTGGGGAAGATGATTGATGGATTGATGTTCCACCCATTATCTTCCGCTTTATTCTCTACTAGGGTCGCGGGGGGTTCCCCATGCCCATCCAGGGGAGAGCGTTTCTGGATTCTGGACAACCTGGATTGATGTTTCTCCACATATTTTGTGTTCTGATGTTCAGAACCCCTTCGAGAACCACCCTCAGAGCAGGTATTATGGGTGTTGGATGACACTCTTCTTTCTCCATACACCATACACACCATTTATTGCCCCTTAATCATGGATGAGGTGGTGATTGGGGATCTTTCAGATGGAGATGGGATCTATCTTCCGACTTCAACGCCTTTCTCTCCACCAGCGATAAAAGGCTTGTTGAATAGAAGGCAGCCTCACAGAACCCTCATCTATTCAGAGTTCCGTTAAGAAAAAACCTCAATGCAGCAATGCTGTAGCTGTGGAGGCCATGTATCACCTCACCCTGAACACTCCACCACGATTTACGACGTCCCCGCAGCTAAACGCTTCAGGCTTTCAGGCTTCTGGTTTGTTTCCAGGCACCGAGAGATGAAAAGATGAATCGAGAGAGAGTCCCGTAGAGACCGAGTGAATTAGTCCCTTTCTGCAAATGAAGGCTGGAAGGGAGGAGGAGGTGGACTTGATTTAGTGCCCCTCCTTTCCTTTCTGTTCCCATGTTCAGGGGTGGAGGAATGACCGGATCTCCACTGAAAATCATCAACTCATAGACCTCCACAAGAAAGAGCTGCGTTGTGGAACAGTGACGAAGACAAATCAGAACTGTATATTTATTTATATAGTACCAAAAAGTTAGGCCATGCCCCTGTTGTAGTTCTACAATTCCAAATTGTAGTCCATCTGGTTCTCTGTGTACAGTACCAGTCAAAAGTTTGGACACGCCCCCTTCTCGCTCTGTCCTCTATTTGCTCCACCCACCATATAGATGGACTTTGTAGTTTTATAATTACAGAATGTAGTCCATCTGTGTTCTTTGTTGTTGTTAGTCCCCTGTTGGTTCTCTGTTCTGTATTGGTCATCACAGAATAGGTATCATTTGGGTGGTGGATTGTTTATTATCAGTTCTGCAGTGACACTGATGGGGTGAGGGGGATTTTAGTGCAGCAGTGCTGCTGGAGTTTCATTTCTCCACCTAAGTGTCACTGCTGGGATAGGAATAATGCACCCACCCAATAATCCCTGCTCTGTGGTGCGACTATTGGGGTTCTGACCATTAGAACAGAGTACACAGAATGTACTGTAGAACACAAACAGGGCAGGGATTATTTGGTGGGTGCATCATTCCTATCCCAGCAGTGTCACTGAGGTGGAGAAATGAAACTACAGCAGAACTGCTGGGATAGGAATAATGCACCCACCAATTAATCCCTGTGGTGGTACTATTGGGGTCCTGACCATTAGAACACAATATGTACTGAAGAACACAAACAGATGGACTACAGTCTGGAATTGTAAATCTACAAAGTCCATCTTTACAAGAAGTGTAATTGAGACCATGGAGCAAAAAATGGGCGTGTCCAAACTTTTGACTAACACCATGTATTTATACATTTAGATCAGATCTTTTCGACATAGTATGAAAATCAGACACAGCTGCAGACTGTTCGTCGTATTTGGATCCATCATCGTGGGATTTACGGCGGTTCATTTACAGCGCAGACGGAACCGACTGCGTTCCATTTCCCCGAGCGGGCCACGTCGCACAGCGAGCTCGTCGCAACCTCTGCAAGACCTCACTCACCTCCTGGAGTCACATCAAAATTCCAGAGTAAACATTCTTTATGAAGGTAATCCGAAACAAAAGCGCCGCCGCCACCACCACCACCACCACCGCCACCACAGTCGCCGCCACCGCCGAATCACAAATGAGATCCTCTGCAGGCTCGCCGGCTACAGAGAGCCGCTTCTATAAATACATGATTTCATCCTTTCAAAGAAATCGAGCACAGGATTCATACTTGCGCCTGTCGCAGGTGGAACGCCTTTAATCTTTTAGAACGCCCAACACAGACCCCTTGTTTTTTCGAAAAAGCAAAAAAAACAGAACATGTAGCCGAAAGGCAAGATGCCAGGCTGCTGTGGTGGGAGAGTCGTCTCAAACGGGGAACCCCCCACCCCACCCCCAACAATCCTTTTGACGTAAGGAACTTTTCAAGGGGCCTTAGGCGCGCAGGTTGCCACGTCTTCAGATCTCCTTGGCTAAACGTCTCGCCTCGTTTTTGTGGCTGACATGTGGAGAACCTTGTTACACCAGGAAGCCCTCGAACTACGGCTGATTCTGACTGGTCGACTCTAAAAACATCGTAGGCAGCAAAACGATGAGCCAGCGATCTGAAGGCTGGGTGTTCAAATCTTTAAGGTTGACTCTGAGCCGAACCCTTCTGCCTTGTTTTTCCGAGAGGGTTGGGGTTTGGTGAACCCATAACGTCTTGGACTGTGAATACTGGAAAGCTGAGGAGGACATGTAAACCACACCACAAGTACCATGGGTTTCCTCTGAGTTCTCCGGTTTCCTCCCACAGTCCAAAAACATGGATCAAGGTCAATTGAATGCTCCAAATTGCCCCATATAGAGTGTGTCTGTGTGAGTGAGTGTGTGCCCAGCGATAGATTGGCGTCCTGTCCTGGGTGTATCTGCCCAGCGCCCAAAACTTTCTCCCCTGGATGGGCATGGGGAACCCCCTTCTGCACAAGGAGGATTACATAGAAGATAATGGATGGATGGATGTAGTGTCACAAAGCTGATCATGGTGGAACGTCTGCCCCGCAGCGCTGGGGAACCAGACATGGGGAACCCCTGCAACCCTAATAGAGCATTAAGCAGAAGTCTTTTTTGGAGTCCAGTAATGACCCCATTTCCCATCATGCAGTGTAACGGAAAAATATATTACCATTTAATCTCTGCCGACGTCAAAGAGGCCATTTTTTTGTTGCATGCTGTAACTGTAGCTGTGTGTGTGTGTGTGTGTGTGTGTGTGTGTGTGTGTGTGTGTGTGTGCGTGCGTGCGTGCGTGTGTGTATGCCACTCTCTGGTTGTCTAAGCTGCCACATTGCGTTTTATTAAATCTTGTAGCGGTCCCCCAGAGGCGCTCGGGATTAAATCGAATGTGGTAATAGTGTGTGATACAGCAGGTCTTTTAACACTCAAGACTGTTGGAGGTCATCATGTCTTTAGATGTGCTGCTTCAACACACACACACACACACACACACACACGTTCTCCATCATTTGACAATATCTCCATGTTCTACTTCACTCCATCGCCGCCTCTGTAACATGTTACCTCCATCGAAAGTAATGATACCGGGGACCCGGGTTTGAATCCCGATCTGGGTGGAATTTGCATGTTCTCCTCACGTCTATGTGCGTTTTCTCTGGATTCTCCAGTTTCCGGCCAAAGTCCAAAAACATGGATTTAAAGTCTGTCTGATTCTCTAAATTGCCCCTATAAATTGTGTGTGTCTATGTGATGGATTGACCCCCCTGTCCTGGGTGTATCGTTCTTCCTAGATGGGCATAGAGAACCCCCCACCCCCATGACCCCAGTTCAGGATTAAGCGGAGGCTAACAAGATGAGCTAACTTGAACACGTTCCATTCATCAGCCATAATGCTTTACAACCGAATTTCCCAAAGCTCCACTTTTACGTCCACCCCCAGCATCCAGATGTGGATGGCTTTACAGCCGCCGTCCCACACACATCCCCACCCTCCACCTTCTCCAAGTATCCTACCAAAAGTATGAGGACACCTCTGGTCATAGTTCATCATGAGCATACGTAGCTCAGAGCTTTCATTCCAAATCCATGAGCTTCATTAAAATTAACGGGGTCCGTTGGGTTCTCCGACACCGCCTCCTCCTGCTATAGGAGCTGCATTTGTTCTCTTTCATGCATGGGAACCATTTTCAGAATGCTCTCGGATTGTGCCGGTGGGAATTGGAGTCATAATTTAGAATCGCTCCAGGTTAGAGCTTATCCCAGAAACGCTCAGGACAAGGTGCAGGGTGGGGTGGCAGCAACACAATCCCCTGAACGACACAAATCAATTAATGTTCTATAAAAGTGGAACGTCACTTAATGATTTGGACGAATCGACGTAAAAGCAAAAACCCTAATAACATGAGAACCGGAGTCCTGCCGCTACCGCAGTGTTCCTTTAAGCTGTGAACGAGGCAGCCGCCCGTCTGGTTGCAGGGGCCCATCATTGCTCATTAACCCTGATCAGAGCCGGGCGCGGCATCCCCTCCATCCTCTGTCCCCGACAGAAATCACATTTTAATCGCGTCGGCTCGAATTTACCGTCTCGCTTTAACATGTTATGAAAAGCATATAAAGCGATTTGCGCGCCGGTGCACCCCGGTGCCCATTCGGTTGACGCAGATGTGAGTGCTATGGAAAAGCCATTTAAAAGGCATTAAAAGAGCTCCCGCTCTCGCACCACCTGCCGGGGGTAATAACCTTTAATTTCATCAGGAGGTAATTGATTTCATATTGATTATTCCATATTTGTTCCAATAAACATCGATCAGCATCCATCGGCTCGGAGACGCGCATGGGGAGATCGTTCGTTCATCATCTCAACCAATATCAATTCATGTGGGGGGGATAGGGGTGGTCCGGAGCCTATCCCAGAACGCACACACACTCAGTGCTGGATCACTAGTAGACATAAGAGGCGTCAGTCAAACTTTCAGATAGCCGCCTCTTAGTTCTGGGGGTCCAGGTTCGAATCTTAACGATCTCTGAAGGGGTGTGGCCAACCACCTCGCATGTCACTCACACCCTGACACGACAATTATTAACGAAACGTCTGGAAGGTGCACCAACTAACTTTAATTACCTCCCATCTTCCTCGGTTCTGACCTCAGTCCGACCTGTTCATTCCCTAGAACTTCGCCCGGTTAACTAAACGCCGTGCGATCTGAGTGACGTTCCGTACGTGATGTACAGTAAGTCCACGGCAGAGGCGGGGTAAAATCCGCTGACTTCACCAGCCAGACGTTTGTACCTTTACATCTGTATACATTACGCCGATGTACTTTAATACGTTAATCCCGCAGCGCAACACAAATGAGCCACTTCCCGTGTTTAACAGCAGGCAGTATGCAATTTATTTAGTTTATAATTACAGTGTCGCCGTATTCATTCCCCTCACGTAATCTGAGCGAACCGCGTCCTCTTCCCCTCATGAATAATTATTAGCGAATGCAAAGACGGCGACGTTCCCCTTCGCCCTCAGGCCAGACAATTTGGACTTCATCAATATGTGCTTGGGAAAAAAAAAAAAAAAACAACTTCAAAGGAGGTTGATCTGAGATTCCTTTTGTCTGGATATTCAGCCAAGACTCGCTCGCCCCCGTGTTCACGCTCCCATTCTGTCCGACTCGTTGTGCTTTTATTGACATATACGCTGTAAATAAATGATAGCAGTCTGAGCTGTGGGCTTGATGACTTTCTCAGCGGAGGAACCGGAGGAACCGGAGGAACGAGGCCTTCAGCCATTGGTCCAGCTGCAGGAGCTGTGGCGCGGAGCTCAAACACCCACAACTTATAATGGGGCTGGAGGCAAGAGGGTTCAAAAGTCCACCATTAAAGATTGATTGTGGTTCTTTGGCTGCGAGAAATTCCTCGGAGCATGCTGCGAAGTTCCAGTAAGTACAGTTTTGGAATACGGCTGGTTACTGACCCCACTGTCATCGTACAGAACCGAGTTTCATCAGAAACATACGTTTTTGTTATAGAGGTATGGTATGCTGGGAAATGTGGGCCAGATCCAATCACAGGAGACAGCATTTAACTCCTCACTCAGTAAAACAACTTTAACTTTAATGTGCTAATTATTTAAATGTATAATATTATATTATTCTATCGATTGTCACACAGTGCACTATATTAAATTGTTAATGTTTTTACACGCATACACATACCATTTCACTTTCACTTACTTTTACTTTATTGCATTTGTTTTTGTACTTTTAGTTTAAAAAATTTCCGCATATTGTTAATTTTTTATTTCCACTTTTGTACATATAAACATTTCAATCCATCTTATTGGACTGTGGGAAACCAAAGAATGGGAGAACATGCAAACGCCACCCAGATCGAGATTTGAACCAAGACCTGCACTGAGAGGTGAACATGATAAACACTACACTAAATCACACATCTTATTCTCATTCTTTTTTTAAACTGTGACATCATAAAGAGCAGAGCGTGACATCATAAAGAGCAAAGTGTGACATCATAAAGAGGAGAGCATGACGTCATAAAGAGCAGAGCGTGACATCATAAAGAGGAGAGCGTGACATCATAAAGAGCAGAGCGTGACATCATACAGAGCAGAGTGTGACATCATAAGAGCAGAGTGTGACATCGGCAAGATTCCATACTGTCAGTTATACATTATACAAAATCAATCCACGAAGGCTGGGACAGAAGCAAACCCTTCTGCCCCCGGTGGGCTTACGTAGAACAGCAGGTGTAGCTGAACTGGACCGTCACAAGGTCTAAATAAAGACAACCAACAGCAAGTGATCAGAACACGCCTCCACATCATCCTAACAGTCGACTTCTGTCGTTAAGGTGAGGTTGGGTGAGGTTTGGTTGGGTTGGGTGTGGTTGGGTTGGGTGAGGTTTAATTGGGTGTGGTTGGGTGGTGGGTGGTTTTGGGTGGTTGTGGGTGAGATTGCTTTGAATGCAGTGTGCATACCTCTGCTTGAGGGAGTCTCTAAGTGGGAGTTTTATGACAGCGGAGGCCGGGAGGAAAACGTGGGAACCTGTAAGTTGGTTGTAATTATTCTTCCACAGCACGTCAGCTGCAGGACGTCGCGCTGCTCCGGGGGATGTTTGGTACATTTTTTAAAACCCTGCCAAATATATGCAAATGGAGCATGACATTGGTTGCTGGAAAACGAAGCATCCCCCCCCCCACTTCACCCCGCCCGAGCCGGAGCGGTTACTCATCTCTGCGCGATGTCGGGAGGAAAGACGGAGCGGAGCCAAAGTTTGGAGGATGCACAGACCAGCGTGAGGTCTGAAGGTTAGATGTTTAGGAGGGAACGTAGAAGCCATCGATCATCACGCGGTACGAGGCTCGTCTACGTTCGTAATCCCTCATTGTAATCGCTCATGTTCAACAGATTAGGTGAGATTTGTGGGGCCCTGGGAATTTCGGAAACAAAGCCACGTGGAATCCTTAATGGATGTTTGAAGACCTCTCTTCAAGCCGCTTAGCTCGGCGCCTGGCGCTAATGGCGCACCATTAGATATATTCCTTCAGTGAGAGATGGCTCACAGCGCTTGCATCTGAGGTATGTGTAGAATGTACCAAGGGCACGCACTTTATGCTATTTTATATCGGTCATGTTTATTTTAATACATTTTAACATTATTTGTCTCTGGGGGGCTCAGCACGTCCACCTCTCTGTGCTGGGATCCAGGTTCGAATCCCCATCTGGGTAGTCTCCATGTTCTCCCTTTGTCTGCGTGGGTTTTCGGTTTCCCATAAGTTTTGTCTCCAGTGGTTGGTTCCGGTACTGCACCCATTCACCAGCAGCATCTCTAAATCTCTCTAAAATTTAAATGAGGCAAAGTGTAGCGGAGTCTGTAGGTGAGACGGTTAGGAACCGCCATGTTATCAAAGGTCGTCATGTTGTATTTGGACATTGCGCATTAATAATGCATTACGGAGCCGATTGGATGTACGGAGAGTGCTGCCGTTGCTTGTGCTGCATCACATGTCATCTGAGGTATGTGGAGAATGTATGTGCACGCACTCTATGCTATTTTATATTGGTCAGATTTATTTTAAAACATTTTCGAAAACATTATTTGTCTTTATTTTTTATGTTTGTCGTATTTGGGTTAGCACGTCAGTTTCTCTGTGCTGGGGATCCAGGTTCAAATACCCATCTGGGTAGCCTCAATGTTCTCCCTGTGTCTGCGTGGGTTTCTGGGTTCCCATGAGATTTGTCTCCGGTGGTTGGTTCCGGTACTGCACCCATTTACCACCATGTCCTGCAGATCACCTCAGTTTATTTACTCGTCCATCATTTAATTTAATTTCAAGTAAATGATAACAGATGACCGTGTGAGTTGTAGTTCCAAAAATGGGGTTTACATGAGCAACATGAGGAGTTAGTCCAGGCCTCTCTAAATCTCTCTAAAACGAAAATGAGGCAAAGTGTAGAGGAGTCTGTAGGTGAGACGGTTAGGAACCATGATGGTATCAAAGGTCGTCATGTTGTATTTGGACATTGCACATTAATAATGCATCACGGAGCCGATTGGATGTACGGAGAGTCAGGGACACACTGTCTCTCTGTGTCTCTGCAGGGTTGAATGTGTTCAGCACAAACACTGGCGGCTGTGACCTCAATGTTGCTTGCGATGCATAATACTCACATCATTGCAGTCGGCAGCATCGACGCTCCTGTGATTGCGAATTAATGCGCCGCTGTGACATGTGAGCACTTCACCTGAACCCCGCATCATTAAAATGGAGGAGCGCCGGTCAGAAGCACGTCACGGCGCCCCGGTCCATAATAAATAAAGGCCTGGCTTTAATTATGGAGACGTAGAGCGCGAAGATAAATCTGATCTCTTGTGATGTTTTTCATTAATGTGTCGAGAAACATTAATTATGACGACATGACGCGGAAAAATCCCAAAGTACAAGGTACCCCATCGATATGAGCTCGGAGAACACAAAGCAGCCGGGATAGAAAAGAATGGACGGTCGCTCAGATGAAAGTGAAGCCTCGGAGGGTTCGAGTCCATCATTAAGATGCTATAATCAACCTCGCCAGATGCTGTGTTTCAGTTCCACTAATAAACGAGCCATTAATAAAAATCTGCTTTTGGCATTTACAGGGTCATTTGCCATCAATTTGTCTCGCAATCTTTACATAAATTGCTCCTTCAAACGCTATTGTTATCTCATTCTCACAATGCGACGATACAGTCTAGGAACCCGATCTAGAACACTTCCCTTTGATCTCATTTGGTAGAAGATTTAAAATTTTACTTTCATTTTTTTTCATTGTTTTCTACTAGTGTCATTTGTTCTTTTGGTTTGGTTCCATTAGGGGGCGCAGTTTACACTCTCCTGTTTATCCAGGTTTGAGACCGGCACTGGGGTGGCACAGTGGCTTAGTGGTTAGCATGTTCTCCTCTCAGTGCTGGGGATTCCTGGCTTGAATCCCAATCTAGGGTGGAGTTTCCATGTCCTCCACGTATCCGTAACCACATGACCAAAAACATGGATCAAGGTCAATTAAATTCTCCAAATTCCCCCGAGTGTGTTTGTATGAGTGAGTGTGTGCCCAGTGATAGATTGGAACCCTGTCCTGGGTGTATCTACCCAGCGCCCGAAAACGGTCTCCCCTGGATGGGCATGGGGAACCCCCCCCCCCCCCCCCCTTTTGGAGAATAAAGCGGAAGATGATGGATGGATTGATGGGGACCTGCACTGATGAGTCACCTGTCATTGTGTCTTAAATGTCACTTTAAAGTCACCTATAGGAACGTTCCCCATGTACGTTCCACCACTGTCCTCATCACCCTCAATGAAAATCACAGTATCTCTGCTATGTCCAGCTTCATCTCCTGTCTTTTGGTCCAAGCCTCAAATCTAGAGCATTAACGATATGAGATTTGGTACTTTCTCACTATTATCTCAACGGATCACAAAAGATGAAATAACTCTCTTTATTTACTTGTCCTTTATGTCCCTCTATAAACACTTGCTCTCTACATGTGCTTGGTTACGTGTCCTCATGTCCCATTCCAGCGCCGCGCTGTCGGTTGCCTCATAACCGCTGTCTTTGTGGATCAGTGAAATGCAGCTTGTCATCAGCCACCTAAATCCTTCTGACATGTATGTGCATAATGTTTTGGTCTCTGGATGGAACTTTGTGTGCAGAAGCCTCACTGTAGAACTCACACCCCATTATCCGTCCATCAGCGGCGGATTAGCCGAGCTCCAATCTGGGGATTGCTACAGAATGAGATTACCGCGGCTGGCGATGCAGGTGACTTCGCAATGTCTGCGTTGTCTTTGCCTTTGAACTCAAAAAGGTTCTCGTGAAAGCAGCAGACACACGTTCCGTGTTGCCGATGGTTCTGCAGGACGATGGCACGACGGGCGGGGTTCGATTCACGGGCGAAGTCGTCCTTAGACGTCCTGCTTTACTGCTCGACGATAAACAGGCTCAGCTAATCCTCATCGGCGGGCATGTGGCGGGATAGTTGTTGTAAAGGCAGGCATTCAGAAGGACAAGCCCAAACTACGGCAAGCTCAGCCAAGCCAGGATTAACCAAGCCTCGCCCCAAAGCCCAGCCAGAAAACGCAGGGCTCAAGGCTTTTGGGGATAAGACCGGTGCGTGTTTTCGTGAACTTGCCTGTGGACGGGGGGGTGCCAGCTGTCCGGCTTCGCGGCCGCAGCGTGGAGTTGGCTCGGATTGGGGCGGCCGCATGCCTCCACGCTCCTGGCTCTCATTAACGCCGCACACAGTGTGTGTCTAAGCAGGAGCAGTGATGAAACAGAATAGGAAGCCTGCTGAAGTGTGTGTGGTGGGGGGGGGGGGGGGGGGGGGCGATGGTGAGGCGAGGCGGATGCAATAATAGGATTTAGCAGAATAAGCTCTTAGCTATCCATTGTGATTTTTCTGCTCAGTGCTCACCATGACCCCAGCTGCTGCATCCTAATCTGAATGGGTTTCATCGTGCAGGTGCGTTCATCACCTTTAATGCGCTGCCACGACAGCTGAGCTTCCGAAACGAGCTGCGTGAGATATTAAGAGAAATGAAAACGAATACAGGAGACGAAATGAAACGATCGCAGGGGACTTTTACTGTACGAGGTAAAAAAACTGGGAGTGGGATGCCCACAATGCTCACGCTGACCCCTCTGTGTTTAAAACTAATACAAACTCAGCACCAGGGGTTCCCGGTTCGAATCCCAATCTGGGTGGAGTTTCCATGTTCTCCCCGTGTCCGCATGGGTTTCCTCCGGGTTCTCCGGTTTCCTTCTACAGTCCAAAAACATGGATCCAGATCAATTGAATTCTCCAAATTGTGTGAGTGACTGCATGCCCAGTCATAGATTGCCCCCTGAATCGTTCTCCCCTGGATGGGCATGGGGAACCCCCCCCCCCCCCCCCACTAGCACACCACCACCACCCTGTTAGTTGGAATGATCGTTCACCTAAATAATAGTATGGTCCACAGTCTGGGTTCGTAGATCTACACAATGCACGAAAAGCTAACGACGGGTGGCAATTAACCTCCACCGACCTGCATAACCAGCTATAAACTGCAGGGGTCTCCACCTACCATGTAGATTGGTGATAACAAGCCATTTTGACAGGTACAAGTGACAGCCTGAATACTTACACACACACACACACACGCACACACATACACACACACACTCTCTCTGAAGATAGCTCCACGGCCTGGCGGCATTATTTAAACATTTATATCAGTGCTGCGCATCAATTATGTATCAAAGTAAATGTGTGTGGGTGGGTGTGTGTGTGTGTGTGTGTGTGTGTGTGAGGTCCCACCATGCATAGAGTGAGGAAGTGAGGGAGTGAGTGAGGGAGGGGCCTGTGCCAATATCTTAATTCACGCCGTGGTCTGTGGTGGCTGAATCCAGCGCCGCCTCCCACACTGCCATCACGCTTAATACAGACGTGTGAGAGTCGGCACGGCGGGTGACGAGGTGCGAACGCCGAGCCGAAAGGATGCCATCCACGAGCGCGCTCCTTCTAATTACTGACATGATGGTGAGAAAATTAGCAAGTTCACGCCACGTTTCCTCCTAAAGTGAATACTGAGACGGTTACGGCGCGTGCCTTCAGCCACCGGAGGAGCTGAACTCCGCTGGCCCGTTTTTTTGTTGCCTACCTGCATCTACCCTGCTGTGAATGATCCACCACCCAAATAATACCTGCTCTGACCAACAAAGTGCAGTATGAGTCAGTTTGGACCCGTCTCCTTTTTGCTCCATGTTCTCAGTTCCACTTCCTGTAAAGATGGACTTTGTACTTCTCCAATTCCATTCCATCTGTTTGTGTTCTACAGTACATACTGTGTACTCTGTTCTAATGATCACGACCCCAATAGTACCACCACAGAGCAGGGATTTTTTGGTTGGTGCATTAGTCCTATCCCAGCAGTGTCACTGAGGTTTTTAAATGAAACTCCAGCAGCACTGCTGCACTAGAACCCCCTCACCACCTCAGTGTCACTGCAGAACTGACCATAAACAATCCACCACCCAAATGATACCTGTTCTGTGATGACCAATAGAGAACAGAGAACCAACAGGGGACTAACAACAACAAAGAACACAGATGGACTACAATCTGAAATTATAAAACTACAAAGTCCATCTATATATATATATATATATATATATATATATATATATATATATATATATATATATCATCTCTATATATATATATATATATATATATATATATATATATATATATTAGTTTTTTTTCTATTTATATATAATGCCATGTGCACTTTAAGGAGGAGCTTAAATCTCGTTATATGATGTATACTGTGTATGCGTGGTATAATGACAATAAAGGCTTTCTATTCTATTCTATTCTATATGGTAAGTGGAGGAAATAGAGGATGGTGCAAGAAGGGGGCGTGTTCAAACTTTTGACTGGTACTGTACACAGAGAACCAGATGGACAACAGTCTGGAATTGTAGAACTACAACAGGTGGAGACAGTGTGTGTCTCTAATAAAGCGGCCGGTCAGTGGTTTTTATTTTGCAGTGTCTGTAGTTAACTTCTCTCACTGCAGACTCTTAATGAGTTCAGACGAATTTAAGGTAAAAAAAAAAAAAAAAAAAAACCTGTGTATTTACATTTTTCGTCTCCTCGTCCTCAGTTGTGGAACCATATGGCGTTCCGTTGAGTTCCTCCCTCACTGACGATTAGTTTCTGTCTTAAGGCTTTTCTTCCATCTGTGCGCCGAGGCTTCCACCGCGCCTTCTGTAAACGCCGTTCCCCTCGAATCTGTGTTCCGTCATTGTGCTTGGCGACCTGAGGGCGGGGTCGTGTACGGTACCCGCCGCCCCCGTTCTCTTCTCCAGACTGCGGCAGGACGTGCGAACTCAAACCCTCAGTCCTAACGAACAGATCGTATTTAAATCCCGAGTTCCGTGTGTTTTTCTCAGTGGTTCCGCGGTCGTGTTGGACTGGGACCTGCAGCAGGACTCTGCAGACTCTCTCTGGTGGACTCTCTCTGGTGGAGTAGTGCTTAGCATGTTCTCCTCTCAGTGCTGGGTGGAGATTGAGTCCATGGGTTTCCTTAAGTTTTTTCTCCACAAACAGATTCAAGTTGAATTGGCTGCTCTATAATGCTCCTATCTAAATTGCCCCTATATAGTGTGAGTGTGTGGGCATCCTGGGTGCATCTGCCCAGCACACAAAAATTTATTTTCTTGAATGAGCATGGGGAACCTCCATACCACTCCCATACCTCATGACCCTACTGTGAGAATTAAGCAGAAGATGAAAATTTGAGATAAAAGATCCCACATCCCAACATTCTGGCCATGTCTAATGGGGGGAGGAGAAGTGGGATGGTGCCCTCTTCTGGGGTGGAGGAGTTCAGAAACCACAACTCTTGCTGCATGTTTTACAAGTTTTTCCAGGATCCTGCCAACGGGACAGTAAAAAAGATGCAGTTGGCACATGTCAGCAGTGAAAGTACAGACACATGGACAAATGCACCAGACTGAAATCCAATGTAAACATGAAAAATTGCTCTATTTATGAAATTATGGTCACTATGAAAGCCGGTATTTTGTCTTCAATACAAAGTAAATAAAATCTAATTGAGAACTCGACAAAGTGCGAGTGGGTCGAAGTGAAAATGCGAAAGCAACACAGTTGAAGGAGGTAAACAACGTCTAGCAGACAGAATTACAGACGCCGTCGAGGTCAAACTCAGCATGAAGCTGCAGCTCTGTGACTCCTCAACCTGTCTGTTATCTGCAGCATAAACTGCTCGCTTTCTGCAGCAAGAGCAGACATGGCATCTCCCTCTGGCAGTGCGCGAGTGTGTGTGTGTGTGTGTGTGTGAGAGAGAGAGAGAGAGAGCGAGAGAAACCGAGAGAGCGAGAGAAAGAGTACGAGTGGGTGGAACATGCCGTTCTCTCTCTCCCAGCTCCATTATTTAGAGGTGACTGTGTAGGTGAGAGACCTGCACTGGGGGCCGTTATACAGATGGACAGAACAGTGTGCGTCCTGGCAGTGGCCGAACCCCCGCCTCCGCCCGAGACGCAACAGTCACATCGGCACGGCAACCGAGCGGGGCGGCCGGATGAAACGCAGGGCACCAGCTCGCAACGTAAACGGGTTCGAATCATCTATAAATACCCACGTCGGCCTGAACTCGTCCTTCAGCGTGGAACACTCGCCCAAACGGACGGGGGGGGGGGGTCACCACCATCTGCACCCATCTCTAAAATTATACACCCATCTCTACGAAAGCTAAAATTGTACATTGTACGCTTGTTTCATGTCTTCGAGATCCCATAGTTCATTTAACGATGTTTCATGCCGTAGGTTTGTCACCAGGTACAACCATCCAATCAGATGGCAGCTAAGTCGCCAATGCACCAATCAGCATGGCTTTGGAATGTGGGAGGAGACTGGAGTGCATGTAGAAATGAATTGCATCCTGGCTCCGCCCCTTATTTACAAAAAGAGTTTGATGTGTCTCAATCTGTACCCCCCCCCCCCCCCCCCCCAGGCAAGAGCACCATCTATCGCTGGGCACACACTCACTTACACACATGCACACTATGTAGGGGCAATTTGGAGCAGTTAATTCAAAAAATATTCTTAAACTGTGGAAGGTAACCAGAGACACGGGGAGAACATGAAACCTCCACCCAGGATCCTCAGCACTGAGAGGAGAACATGCTAAGCACTACGCCAGCGTGCCACCCTGGTCCCGACTTTGGAGAGCGTGTCAGCTGTCCATACGAACAGTCACTGCAGCACATGGCAGAACCTTAGAGCCCGTGTGACCGTCCACTGTCTCGTGGTGCATTATGGGATGTGGTTCCCGTTACAGTTCTCTTAAAGTCAGAAATGACATTTTACAAAACAAATAAAAGGTCCGACCCGCGGAGCTCTGATTCCAATCGAGCTCCGGTTTCCCAAAATACACAACTGCAGATTTCACGGTGGTCTGATTTTGGGGATTTTTACACACAGCAGACTTCCTCTCGTGCCGCCGCCTTCTTTCAGGTCTTGGCTAATCCGTCCACATGTGGCGACCAAATGAACGGATCGCGGCGGCGAGAAGGCGTTCCGCGCGGGCTGACTCGGCTTTTATTACGGCGCGTCGACGGCGGGACGCATGCTGCCTTCACTCCTCCTTTGTTTCTTTAATACAGCTAAAGAGGAGCGCTGAAGAGCCCCTGCCAAAACTGAAGGGCCCAGGAGAGACGGCGGAGAGAAGTGAGAGGAGAGACCAGAGAACTCCTCATCTCCGGTTCCAGTTCATTTCAGGCTGAGAACGCTCGATGGATACGTAATTGTTCAGAGGCTGCGAAGTAATGGGATCACTTAGAAATAAAATACAAAGTCAGACAATGGTAATTTAATACGGCTCTTTCGGGCATGGGGAGAGGAAGTGTGTCTGCCTCTTACAGAGGAGAGAGAGAGAGAGAGAGCGAGAGAGAGAGCGAGAGATGGACGGTTCTCCGCGTGGTCCGATGGTTTAACCATGGTGCTGCATTAACCAGCAGGACTAACAGAGTGACGCGAATCTCTCTCAGTAAATATTTTCCAGATTGCAGATGGTCTGCAGGTTGAGAACGGCGTTACGGCCTGGTACAGCATTTTAAAAAAATAAATACATTAAATAATCAGACACCGTGGCAACCGTCACTATACACATATACATCATCATCATCATCATCATCATCACTGCGTTCCACTCAATACGCGGGAGGGAGCTGTGGCTGGGGCAGTTCCTCATGCCCATCCAGGGGAGAACGTTTCAGGCGCTGGGCAGGTACACCCAGGACAGGGCGCCAATCTGTCAATCACGGGGTACACACTTATTTATATACACTATATAGGGCAAATTAAAAGCAGCCAGTTCACCTTGAATCCATGATTTTTGGATGTTGGAAACTGGAAAACCTACACTAGGGGTAACTGGTTCGAATCCCAATCTGGGTGGAGTTTCCATGTTCTTTCCGTGTCCACGTGGCTTTCCTCCGGGTTCTCTGGTTTCCTCCCACAGTCCAAAAACATGGTTTGAGGCCAATTGAATTCTCCAAATTGCCCCATAGAGTGTGTCTGCATGAGTGAGTGTATGTCCAGTGATAGATTGGCGCCCTGTCCTGGGTGTATCTGCCCAGCGCCCAAGACGTTCTCCCCTGGATGAGCATGGGGAACCCCCCCGCGACCCTAATATAGGATAAAGCGGAAGATAATGGATGGATGGATGAATATATATATATATATATATATATACACACATTCATTCATTATCTCCCGCATTATCCTCTATTAGGGTCGCGGTGGGGTTCCCCATGCCCATCCAGGGGAAAACGTCTCGGGCGCTGGGCAGATAGACCCAGAACAGGGCGCCAATCAATCGCTGGGCACACACTCACTCACACAGACACACTGTATATGGGGCAATTTGGAGAATTCAGTTGACTTGATTCATGTTTTTTGGACTGTGGGAGGAAACCGGAGAACCCGGAGGAAACCCACGCAGACACGAGGAGAACATGGAAACTCCACCCAGATGGGGATTCGAACCGGGAATCCCTAGCGCTGAGAGGCAAACGTGCTAACCACTAAGCCACCGTGCCGCCCTATATATATATATATATATATATATATATATATATATATATATATATATATATATATATATATATATATATACGGTATATATATATATAGGGGATTCCCGGTACGAATCCCAATCTGGGTGGAGTTTCCATGTTCTCCCCCGTGTCCACGTGGCTTTCCTCTGGGTTCTCCGGTTTCCTCCCACAGTCCAAAAACATGGATCGAGGCCAATTGAATTCTCCAAATTGCCCCAAATAGAATGTGTCTGCGTGAGTGAGTGTGTGTCCAGTGATAGATTGGTGCCCTGTCCTGGGTGTATCTGCCCAGCGTCCGAAACGTTCTCCCCTGGATGAGCATGGGAACCCCCCCTGCGACCCTAGTATATGATAAAGGAAAGATAATGAATGGATGGAACGATGGATATATATATATATATATATATATATATATATATATATATATATATATATATATATATATATATATATATATATATATACATATATATATATATATATATATATATATATATATATATATATATATATATATATATATATATATATATGTGTGTGTGTGTGTAAAACAGGAGGACCTGTCTGAGAGGCCGACTGGCAGCTGATGGCAGCTTCATGTATCTTCTGTCCTCGATTCACTTCTTTAAGCTGGGTATCGATTTGGTCAGTCAATCGTTTACTCCTCCCTTTGGCAGCGACGTACAGCGTGTTTGTCAATCAGCTGATTGTGTTTTGCTGAAACCACCGCGCCGAGGACACGAGTAAAAAACAAAAAATAAATAAATAAAACAAGTCGCTGGCAGACTGCGCGGCCAATTTATTAGAGCTTGAAAGAACTTAACCCGCACTTAATGACCAAGCCATTCCAATCATGGCGGCGAGGTTTCCATGTGATGTCGTGTGTTGTGCGGTGCAACGAATTAAAAAAATAAATAAAATAAGGAGTTGCGGCGTCGGATAGCGCTCTTCAAACCTAATGAAGTGCTTGAGCGGAGTGTCAGCTGGCTAATTGCTGGAGCCATGTGCAATTTGTAACTGGAAGGTTTGTTCTCGCATCGCCCGCAGGCGCTTTAATAATTCAGCCGCTGCGGATTCAACGGGAAGCTGTGCAGGAAAGGGCCGAGTTAGGTTGGGCAGGTTGTCAAGGCTGTTGATTAGGGGCAGGAAAGTGGGACGGGTTCTAAAGCATACAGTGGAAAAGATGTAGGCACGGGTTCGAGCGACGCGCATCTTCAAATCGTTGGTTGAAGATGAGGATCATGGTTCAGTCCCTCAGGTTAGGGATTCAGAAAAATCCCACGCTCAACACAATAGAGTCATCATGGCCTCCGTCGCAGGCCTACGGGTGTCGAACCCGCACCCGCCCCGCTTCGAAAGTGTTTTCTGAAATTGCTACGTGTTGCGTTGTATTTAAAAGCGTATCTCTACGGTCGCACAGCGCTGACGTCTCACCCCCGCCTCCGTCGACAGCTGAGGTGTTTATTTACCTCCAGTGTTCTCCGGGCCGGATCATTCAGACGCACTCATCGTGCCGCGGGAGGCGAACGGCACCGCAGAACCGGGCTAATTAATGCAAATTTCCGGCGTGCGAGGAGGAGTTGGCAGGAAGTTGAAAAAGTCGGCTTAGCGCTGACACGGCGCCATGGCTTTCGGATACAGCAGTGTGGGTTGCGGAGCGAGCTGCGAGGAGGAGATCCTCCTGGAGACGGGAAAAAAGTTCGGTCCTGAGAACGTGCCGCGAAAATGCGGTTCTGTGTTGAGGGAGAACTTGATCAGTTTGCTAATTAGCATTAAAATTTTTATTCCTTTGTTTGCGAAACTGCTTATACTTTACGGTAGTCTCACTATCCCACGCTACACGACGATGACAGACGGGCATGAGGTATTGAGTAGAATTGCGTCCTGCGGAAAATTAATATGTTACACCCCGCCAACAGTCTATTTTCACTCCTTCCCTGCGTGGTTTAAATAGCAACGCTGCATGTGAATATATCTCCTTCCAGATGGGCGTGGCCATCGCAAAATGGGGCATGGAGCTGCGCGCTGAGTCCAGGTAGCTGCACCGTTCAAATAGCATTCCACCAAAGTCAGAGCTCCACCTGGCTCTTGGAGCCGATTGGTTTATTGCACACCCAAAACACACCCATGAAGAATTAAGAGAACCAATACACGCTGTACTGTGCCCAGTGCTAGATTGCCCCCCTGTCCTGGGTGTATCTGCCCAGCGCCCGAAACGTTCTTCCCTGGGTGGGCATGTGGAACCCCCTCGCAACCCTAGTAGAGGATAAAGCGGAAGATAATGGATGGATGGAATACACGCCATACTTTCCCCGTCATCACAATGGATACAAAAGGCACGCTGACTCAGCAGTTGACGGCTCGCTGAAGATCGCTAAAACAGAACCCTGAGTCCGAAGGTAACCTCTATGGCCATGTGACTGCGGAACGTCAGGAGATGATTCAGTGCGGTGGTCATTTGATGACGACATATGTGGTCTTTCGACTAAAGCATCAGACATCAGACATTACAGTAGTCCTTCGGAGCAATTCTGCATGACCACATGTTGCCTTTCGTGTTTCAACACCAGACCCCGCTGGGGATTCATGGTTTGACAAGCATGACCAGCCGAATTCAGCAGACCTCAATCTTTAAAGCCTGTCAGATTATTTGGAAACGCAGGTGAAACACAGGGCTGCAACTGACAGCAACCATCGGAGGAGACATTTCCTGGGGGTCTGGTCTTATCAAGGTGAGGCTGAGGATTTCAGAGGATGTTGTAATAATGTGTCATCGATTTTCTCTCAGTCGACTGACGTGGGTTCCAGTGTAAGTGACGTAACGCGTTATTAACTGCGTTATTAACACAATTACTGCCTTTAATTGTGAGATGATTACTGAGGTACAGTGTTCTGGAAGGGGGGGTATTTTGGTGTAACGGTCAGTACATCCACCTCTCAGCACTGGAGATCCAGGTTTGAATCTCAATCTGGGTGGAGGTTCCATGTTGGTTTTCTCTGGGTTTTCCATTTTCCTCCCACAAACAAGGTGAATTGGTTGTTCTCAATTGCCCCTATATAGTATGTGTTTGAATGCCCAGTGATGGATTGGCACCCTGTCCAGGTTGTACCTGCCTAGCGCCCAATACACAGCTCAGTGTCCCCCATGGTGTGGTAGCTCATTGGTTAGTGTGTCAATCTAAAGGTTTTGGGTTCACCAAAACCCCATGGGTCCACCAAAGGGGGCTGTATCAAGGTTGATTCTGTGTTCTGACCCCAACCATCATGTAGCGTCTGCCAAATGACCTCATGTGATGTAATGTACCAGTTCTGGCAGGTAAACACACCCACCAATGACCTCAAGCGCTCACCATGACATCCATCAGTTCCTGCTGTGCAGAAGTCCATGTTATAAAACGCTGTCAGCTAAATCAGCTACTGTACGTTCAACCCTCTCTCAGGGTAATTAAGCGTCCTCAGCGCTACATTCAGGTGGCTGTACATCTGTCTAAAAACGCTGAGATGACGTTGTTTTCAGACGGTTTTTGCTCAAAGCCTGTCTGATTGCACCCCTCATTAAGGTGTAGGATTCTCTCGCCGCTGATTGCACAGTCATTACGAGATGAGATCCGTATCAGGATACTGTTTGCGGAAGCGCTTGAAAGGAAACCTGAACTAGTGAGTGCGGCAAACATGATTACTCATTATTGTCTTATGCAGCGAGCGCTGAACATTCCAAAAACCAGCAGCCATTAAACACAACGCGCTCAAAAGTTTAAGAACACCGCAGATATCCGCAGAATGTCGGTATCTGAAACCAGATTCTAAGTTCTCATCTCATTACCTTTAACGTTATCCTCTATTAGGGTTCTCCATGCTCATCCAGGGGAGAACGTTTGGGGTGCTGGGCAGGTACACCCAGGACAGGACACCAATCCATCATTGGGCACACTCACTACAGATAGGGGCAATATAAATAGGGGTATTTTTGAGATTTTGGACTGGAGGTAATCCACATGGACAAATGGAGAACATGGAAACTCCACCTGGGCGGCACGGTGGCTTAGTGGTCAGCACATCTGGCTCTCAGTGCTGGGGATCCAGGTGTGGATCCAAATCTGGGTGGAGTTTCCATGTTCTCCCCATGTCTGTGTGGGTTTCCTCTAGGTTCTCCGGTTGCCTCCCACAGACCAAAAACATGGATCAAGGTCAATTGAATTCTCCAAATTGCCCCATATAGAGTGTGTCTGTGTGAGTGAGTGTCCAGTGATAGTTTGGCGTCCTGTCCTGGGTGTATCTGCCCAGCGCCCGAAACGTTCTCCCCTGGATGGGCATGGGAAACCCCCCCGTGACCCTAGAAGAGGATAAAGCGGAAGATAATAAATGGATGGATGGAAATGGCAAAAGATCAGGATTCGAACCTGGAGCCCCAGCGCTGACAGCCAGACGTGCTGACCGCTACACAACCCTTAGTTTTATTTAAATATTCCACTTTAATTTGATTCCTGTTAGGCTTCAGCTGTCAGGCAGTCGTGTGCTGTATGGCTATTTATGGTTGGACGTAAAGGGTGGGTCGGTGCGCAGTGCGCTCTCCTTGCGGAAGTCAATATCCGCCTGCGAGTGTTATGTTTAGCTTATCATTGTTAAAAGTCTGGGTAAGATATGCGACTGGCTGCGAGCGCCAAGGCATCACAGCTGTCACGGTGTCAAAACAATGCCTTCTGTTTGAGAATCCCGAGCTCCCCAAAGCCGAGGTCTGCCTGCAGCCCTAAGAGGCGGAGGATTGAGACGTGGATGTTGTCACACCTCCACTCATCAGGTTCTCAAACCCGCTAAGGTACGTCTGTATTCAGATAGCGGCATTAAATGCCTGCCGTGCAAGTTGGGCTCATTGAAAATGTTCCAGAGTTTGCAAAAGGGGCATCTGGAGTTCACACTACAAGATCGTAAATGGTCCCCAGACGGTTGTCCTTGTGCGGCTCAACAGTGCCACCTAGATGGATGGGTGGAAGCTACATGGACTTCTCCTACTCCTTTTCGTAGACACACTTGTCAAAGATGAGAAGTGCTGAAGTTGAAATCAGCTCAAGAGAAGGCGGTGCTCATCCCATCCATCCACCTTCCCCTTCAGGACCATCAGGGTTCTTACATGCCCTGCTGGAACTGAATACAGTACCAGACATTTTCAGAACAGTGGCCTCTCTGCTTGAGTGCCTTCAGTTTTTTTTTTTTAGTTTTTTTTAGGACAGATGACAGATGAAGACGAGTCACGCAGAAGATCTGAGGATCATCAGGACCGGAGGACCGGGGATACCCGGAGAATAGGTCTCATCCTGAAACAGAGTTTCCATGAATCAGGAGGAGGCGGTGATCGATCATTCAGATTCCTTCCACTCGGGTACCATTTGGCTTTTAGTGTTCCCCCCGGCGTGACATCTCCAGCCCCCGCTCACATCTGAAGACGATACCAGATCGGGGGAAACCAGCAGGCTCGGGATGATGAAGTGCCACGAGATGTTTGGATAGAGTGTTCGCTGCACAGCACGACCAGTGGACTACGTACAAACAAGTCATCTAGAAATGGAAAGAGTGGGATGCCTGTCCTCCTCCTTCTCCTCCTGGGTAACAAATCATTGATTCAGCCACTTCTGCCCAACACTGGATAGATCCACCAGTGTGGAGTTTGCATGTTCTCCCCAGGTATTCATATTTTGCTGACTTTTACGTATCCTTACTGATTTGTTTCATCTATTTTTTATGATCAGTGGAGTGATGCTCATGTGACACTCCTTCCTCATAGCAACTTTAGCTGTTGAGCTGTTGAAGGGAACCAAAGCTCCCAGAGAAACCCATGTAGACACAGGGAGGACATACAAACCTCAAACAGAAGGGATCTCAGAATTCTAGACCCTTTTTAAACCAGTCTCTTTAAAAGAAAAAGGGCATCCCAGCAGGGGCCCCAGCAGTGGTTGGTTATTTGAGACTTTTAACCCAACATTATTGTCAATAGTCGCCACTGCACCTCCATTGTGCCTCTCAACAAAACTAAATTGATATGTAAGTGCGATGTGCCTTGACCGAAGACATTTAACCGCAAGATTAAGTGATACGTAGAGTGAAACTAAAAAATAAATTCAAATCCAACATGCGTCGGAACGACCCCCAAACCGCCATCTGCCTCGCTTCAGAGTTTCCACCCGGGATTGGATTTCTCATGTCAGCTCCATTCCGATCCTCCGACTCTTTCAAGATTTGCTTATGTGCGACGGGACAATTGAACCCTCCCTAAAGCTCCCAAGCTCCTACGAATGAGCATCACGGATTTGCTCCCCATAAAACTCCTGGCAGCGAGTCCCGACTCTCGGCAGCTGCGGTCCTGCAGTCTTTTAAGAGCGAGAAAGTTTCCAGATCGCCGAGTCGTAAATCTTCCCGAGCCGTCAACCTCCCGGCGTTGATCTACGATGAGAACGTTGCCAGATGATATTATCAAAGCTATTAACATCCCAATTTGCAGATAAAAAATAACAGCCTAATAAGAAATTAATTCCACGTAGCGCTCCAGCAACACGGTTCCCATCCAACCAAGAACATTCCACAACAGGGTGTTCAGGCGAAGTTGGAGTGGACTGAGACATGTGGTTCTGTCTATTCCAGAAGCGGGATTCACGGACAAGAACAGCGTACGTAACATTCCGATCAACTGTATGAGCAGAGTGAATGGAGAACGGTCCAAGGTCAAGTCCTAACAAGGTTCCTGTGGTTACTTCAGCTTTAGATCATTCCACCATTGGACACGTCTCATTTCAACTCCACTTATTGTCCATGTTCTCACTTCCTGTAAAGATTTGTACAGTTTTTTTGTAGATCTAAATTTCCAAACTGTAGTCCATCTTTTTTTTGGGTTCTACAGTACATTATTTGGGTTCTACAGTACATACTGTGTACTCTGTTCTAATGGTCAGGACCCCAATAGTACCACCACAGAGCAGGGGTTATTGGGTGGGTGCATTATTCCTATCCTAGCAGTGTCACTGAGGTGGAGAAATGTAACTACAGCAGCACTGCTCCACTAAAACCCCCCCTCACCACATCAGTGTCACTGCAGAACTGACAATAAACAATCCACCACCCAAATGATACCTGTTCTGTGATGCTCCTGACAAATAGAGAACAGCGAACCAACAGAACACAGATGGACTACAGTCTGTAATTGTAAAACTACAAAATCCATCTATATGATAAGAAGAGGAAATAGGGAATGGAGAGAAAAGGGTGGTACTGTATATATTTAGTTTGATAGTTGCTTCTGGAAGAGATGTGTTTTGAGTTGTTTCTTAAAGATGCTGAATGTTTCAGAACCACGGACAGAGTTAGCAAGAACGATGCATTGTGTGTCAGCGGTTAAACAACATGAGAGAGAATTAGAACCAGGGTTAAAGCACCAGGTGACATCGATCACTATAGCACAGTAAACGGGTCGGGTGGGGGGGGAGTGTATTTGGAATATAAAGAGATGAGAGGTGGAGTTTCCACAGGTTCCCCATGCCCATCCAGGGGAGAAAGTTTTGGGCACTGGGCAGATACACCCAGGACAGGATGCCAATCTATCACTGGACACACACTCTATAGGGAAATTTGGAGAATTCAATTGACCTTGATCCATGTTTTTGGACTGTGGGAAGAAACCGGTAAACAACAGCACCAGGTGACATACATCACTATAGCACAGTAAACAAGTCGGGCGGGGGGGGGGGTGTATTTGGAATATAAAGAGATGAGCGGTGGAGTAAGATGAACTTGATGGGGTCGTTGTGATTTAAAAGATGCTACTGTTACTAATACCATTCCATACATACACACACACACACACACACACACACACTTCTTTCATAGATACTATTACAGTCACATTAACAATAACCTTACACCAACCTTAATCTAACCATAACTAAACGAATTGCTTTGTGAGGACCGGCTTGCAGCCCCATAACCACATGAGGTCCTCACAGTGTGAGTGTGTAAACAGGGTTTGTGTTGCTGAACGTCCTTCACGCAAACTTGCACTCAGCTTGAAGTTAGCATTAGCATTAGCGTTTCTCGCCCCCCCTCCCCCCCATCACTCCTAAGAGCAGACGTGTTTTGTTTCCTCAGGCCCAGCACACCTGAGCTCTAAGCTGGCCCTGCACTCAAGCGCCGCGATTTCCAAACACATGTTTATCATGCCGACTTAAAGCTCTGATTCACTAAGAGCTCAAATAAACGGCTGCCATTTGCATAAGCCAGGGATGAGCGATGTTATCCGGAAAGGGCGGCGGTTCCTCATTCCAGCCCGGCAGAGGATCCGTCTTTCTCCACTTGATTCATGGCTTGGCTAGTCGAGCAGCTGATGAGTGGAGTGAGGTGTAGCTCCAGCTCACAGCCACACCGGACCTTTGCGGATAATGCGGCCCATCCCTGGATTAAAACGTCGAGAAGGTTGCGTGAGCTCAGGATCGAGATCCAACTATCAGACTTCAAATGAAAGTGAAAAACCTCAAACTTAAAGTGGAGGTGTTTAGCAAGGAGGAACATTCGAGTGTTAGTAAAGATGATGTATGTTTACAGTACAGTGAGCTTGTGTTGATATTGTTTAAGTTTGACTTCTAAGGTAAGCAGTGTTAGCGGTTGAGCTGACGAAACAGTCTTTAAATAAATACATAATCCTAGGGGGGGTTTTCATGGTGGGGGGAGAATGTTTCAGATACACCCAGGATATGGCACCAATCTATCTCTGGGCTTACACACACACAAACACACACACACACACACACACACACACACACACATACACAAACACACTATATATATAATCTATATTTTTAGACTGAGAACCCCAGAGAGGGGTGGACAACCATGTGGACACAGGGAGAACATATACATAATCCATCCATCCATCCATCCATAATCTTCCACTTTATCCTCTACTAGGGTCGTGGGGGGGGGGTTCCCTATGCCCCAGGGGAGAACGTTTCTGGCACTGGGCAGATACACCCGGGACAGGACACCAATCTATCGCTGGGCACACACTCACTCACACGCTACATGGGGTAATTTGGAGAATACACACACACACACACACACACATACAGAGAGAGACCTTGATGCATGTTTTTGGACTGTATGAGAACCCGGAGGAAACCCATGCAGACAAGGATTGCAAACTCCACCCAGAATGGGATTTAAACAGGGAATCCTTAGGACTGAGAGGCGAACGTGCTGAGCACTATACATAATACATACTGTAATATATTTTTTTAATTATGATATGAAATCTATTAGCTTTAAGCCACTACATTAGGTTTTACTCCTTGTTTCTACACTAGGGGCGCCAACTTACGCCCTGCACAAGTCGCATCACACTGCTCATCGCTATCTTACACCCGCCAACAGTCTAGTTTCCCACGTTGTTTAAATAGCAACGCTGCGTGTGAATACATCTCCCCGATAGACGTGCCGTCTCAAACTGGTGCGCAGATGATGGTGACTCTGGACAGAAATAAATGTTGTGATATTTCAGAGGTTTGTGGAAACGATGGCATGTTCAAAGCTGAATGCTCTTCAGCGGAGTTTCAGTGTGAGACCTTGTTTTTTTGCAGCAGGCTGTGTGTATAAAAGGTTCATTCACTGATAATCTGATGAAACCAGAAGAACAGAGTAAATTAAAATCTTCCATTACAGAGATGATAATTATGTCTATTTAATGTGTTTTCTAAAACTAACACTACGTTTATGTCTCTCGTGTGGTTCATTGTATTTGTGGAGGTGAAGATAAAAGCACAACAGTAACACTATAAAAGCTGAGAGGGTAATGGTGACGCCGCAGTCGAAAACGACGCTTTAGATAATAACATTTGAGGAAATAACTATATCATTCGGCAACATTAGCAGATTTTTCCAATTAAGATTTTCACATGAAATTCAGAGAACAAAGTGAGGCTTCGGTTCCCTAAACAATTTAAACTGGGTTGATGACTGCTGATTGGCTGGGCCGTAGATCGCTGAAATCAGATATTATCTGTTTTCTGTTGTCCTCGTTATGTCCATATTTGGAACTCTGGTCCTGGATTTGATTCCCAGTTCCCTTTTTCGTAGAGTCTGCATGTCCTCCCTGTGCCCGTGTCATTTTTTCTCACATCTAAAGACCTGATGGTAATTGGAAGACACTGAAATGTTCTAGCCAATAGGATGCTGTGGCCAAACCTGTGCTCGCTTTGTAAGTCGCTTTGGATAAAAACGTCTTGTTATTATTTTTTTTATTAATTTATTAATTTAATTCATTTATTTATTTATTTTTCATTCTATGAGATGATTTTCCTAAACTCCTGCTTTTTAATTTTTATTATAGTTTTTCTTCTTATATTGTAAGTTCCCTGTGTTTCTTGAAAGGCGTGTATAAATTAATAAAAATACTATTATTATTATTATTATCATTATTATTATAATAATAATAATAATTATTATTATTATTATTATTATTATTATTATTATTAAATGACCAAATGTAAATGTATAATACGTGGATGTTCCCGTTGTGGCGCCTCCTAATGGAAGCAAGGCAAAAAGGTAGAAGATGTAGGATTGATGGATCTGTACATTTGGCCTCAAGACAGCAGGGTGAATTGTAGACACTGGACTGTTCTAGCCAATGGGATGTGGATATGTGAACATGTGGACGTTCTCCGCTGTGGCGCCGAGGTAGGATTGATGGTTATGTACATCCGGCCTCATATCGTACCCTTGTCATTGATTAGCGCTGTAAGTGGGTCAGTGCAGTAATCTGGATCAGTTTCCCCGTTCAGAATAACAACACAACAAATAAAGACTGCAGTTGTTGACTAATCGATACAAAGGCAGAAGCCTGCGATAGACTTGCTCCTGGATGTTCAATCCCGCTCATTATTCGGGGGAGGGGGGGGGGGGTTGGTGGAGGACAGTTGAAAGTCCTGTCTAGCTGACTGGAGGAAAATACAGTATGTTAATTTTCTGTCCGACCTTGCAGCGCTGATCAGCGGCGGAGACTGTAATGGGTACTGACACTTTGCATGGCAGCGGTATAGAAATGTGAATTACAGGCGAGAGGATGGGCTGGGATTCTGACTCCAGCCAGATGAGTTAGGAGCTAACAAGCCATCTCCCTCTCTCTCTCTCTCTCTCTCTCTCTCTCTTTGTCTCTCTCTGTGTGTCTTTCCCTTGCTGAGCTGAGCCGGGCTGACAGAACACTCATCCATAAAATGCACATATTTCATGCATTGTGAATACGGACCGTTCTTTTGGAAAAGTTTCCGAAGAACTGAACGGAGCCGAGCATGAGACGGAGTAATCGGGTCTGTTGCTCTTCCCTGACAGGGCAAGATGTCAACAATCTTATAAAGTCAATAGACAGAGCTGAAACTTGCAAACTGGCCCTGGCAGTTCCAAAACTATATCACTGCATCGAACTGGGAGTGACAGGAATTCGAAAGCCGTGGTCATCCTCATCCTGCAGTACAAACACCCCAACTCCTGTTTCCTGGGTCAGCCATGATGCCAGAGCAATGAAGATTGAGGGCTTTGCCTAAGCACACACTACGTGGACTTGGGGTTTGAACCCCCGACCTTTAGATTGGCTGCCCAACATTTTATTGCTGCATTGTAAATCCTGTATCCTTTAATAGACAGAGTACAAATACCCCAACTCCTGTTTCATGGGTCAGCCATAATGCCAGAGCAATGAAGATTGAGGGCTTTGCCTAAGCACCCACTATGATACCACTGTGTGGACTTGGGGTTTGAACCTCAGACCTTTAGATTGGCTACCCAAAATTTTATTGCCGCATTGTACATCCCGTATCCTAATCTAATAGACTTAGGCACTAACAGAGCTGGGAGTTCAGCCTTCTGGCCTCATCTCTTTATGGTGTAGTGGGACTGCTCAGTCCCGAACCCAGGTTTGCCGTCATAGTCAGCTAGTGTATGACTCTCCTGCACCACTTAAGTCCTTTATGTCTGGAGTTTTACCGACTTTGGAGGTTGCAACAGAAATATTTGAGCAGATCGTTACTCATTTCCAGCATGTCTGCTGAACCTTTTCTGTATTTGAGCGTTGAATCATATTTCTAAACCGAGCTGTAGTGGGCTCAGACAGTCCACACACACACACACACACACACACACACACACACACAAACACACATACAGAGAGAGAGAAAGAAAAAGAGAGAGAGAGACAAACACCCAGTTTCAGTCCTCAATTTATCAGCTTCTTGAATTATTCACTGCTTGCTCATGTCCCACTGCTACAGAAAGCAGGTTTCTAACCGGACCCGGGTCCATGAGGACTGCAACTCACAGAGACCCCTGATGGATGAAGCTCTGATGTGTCTCACAAGAGTCTTCTGGGACCTGTATCATTTCTTCACCGAAGAGACGACGAGCCACCAACCCCCCTCCCCCCTCTCTCTCTTGGGGACAGGTTAATACCAAATCCCTTGCTTTTTACTTTCAGCATTTTCTCTCCTTTCGAGCTCCTGCACATTCAACTACAAATACTTCCCCCAGTCCCCCCTTTATACCAATCACCATTCCAACTTCAGCATTATGGAATCGAGCGTGTGCCGGCTTCCACAAGCACTGTGGCCAGATAGAGGGACAAACAGAGAGGCAGCTGGCGATGATTATGCCGTTTATGATTATCTACCTTTCACAGACATCAAAGTTCAGGATTTGGCAAACGGCGGGAAGGGGACGTGAGGACGTGTGAACCGGGCCTGGACTGCTTTCTTCTCGTCATTAACCATTTGTTCTTGGAATCCAAAGTGTATGGAACCGGCCCAGAGTCTTTCATATTGACTTGCTGGTGTGTGTGTGTGTGTGTGTGTGTGTGTGTGTGTGTGTGTGTGTGTGTGGGTGTGTATTCAGTGGGCTCATCTGGGATTCAGGATGTCCAGAGGAGTGTTTTCTCTCAGGTTGCATTTCCCTGAGGCTGCAGGCCAGCCATCTTCAGGCGAGCGAGGAAACTCATTAGAAACACATTTGGGCGTGGACATGGATTTAGTAAATGTGAGTAGACTTTTAATCTACAGTAAGTCCTAGTTCTGGTATAAAGTCCAAAACACGTGTAGCTGGAAGGTAAAAAACTTTGGAATGACAGTTGAGCAACAGAAAAGCACCAGTAAAACAAAACCATGCTATTTTCCTAAAATATAATCCACTGCCAGAGGGTTGGTTTTTTAGCCATAAAGATCAAGTTGTGCTTTGCTGTGATAATTACACACAGGCGTAGCCTCGATTTGCTCCACTTATGGGTGCACCTGAAGTCATTAACGCTACATGCATGTAAGCTCATACGTCCTGAGTGTCAGGGCTGGGACAATGCGGTGGTTTGATAATCAATATGCATGGTATTTAGGAGGAACACATGAATCCATATCTGGGTGGAGTTTCCATGTTCTCCCTGTGTCCCCATGGGTTGCTCCGGGTTCTCTGGTTTCCTCCCACAGTCCAAAAACATGGATCAAGGTCAATTAAATTCTCCAAATTGCCCCATATAGAGTGAGTGAGTTTGTGCCCAGCGATAGATTGGCGTCCTGTCCTGGGAGTATCTCCCCTGGATGGGCATGGGGAACCCCCCCCCCCCCCAACCCCCCCCCCCCCCCCCCCCCCCCCCCCCCCCCCCCCCCAACCCTAGTAGAGGATGAAGCGGAAGATAATGGATGGATGGATGAATGGATGGACGTGTCCCAAGGTCTCGTGTGGTTGGGTTCCAAAACACCCCATGACCTGCAACGTTACAATTAAGGCCTATTTAGTGAAACCAATAAAACTAAACAAGTTATAGCCAACAAAAATCCCCACAGGTGAATCATTTAGATCCGAACAATGAGACGATTCACTGACTCATATATGTTTTAGATTCATTGAGTCATTTTGCAATTCGCGTCTCCTAAATTCTCTAACGACTTCAATTAATTAAAACAGTAGGGGTTCTAGTTTAATTATGAAACAGCAGCTTAATTATTAAACTAAGTCAGTTTGTATAAAGCCCAGACTTGGCGTTCCGAGGACGGGGGAACTCAAGCATCTGATTCTGTGTTCGGGATATTAATATTCATGAGGAGGCCGAAGCCGGAAAAGTAGACACAAGCAGAAAAGTTTGCCAAAGAACATGCTGTTTATCAGGCTACTAATGTAATTAGCCGTGCACAGACAGCACACGCTCTCCAGCCCATTAGTTCAGCTGGCCCAGACTCGGGGCTGACTGGAGAACCGGCCGCGCTCCGCTGACCCATGCTCATAGCTAACAAGGTTGCCCTGCACACCTCAGTTCTTCTTAATGATCAAACATGGAACCGAAGAAAGAGCGTGAAAGGTAAACCGGGGTTTGGGTTCAGTGACTGCGGCGGAACCTCAGTGACGGTTAGCGCTGTAATCACTCCGGTTTGAGTTATTTGTTCTAAAGCTGTGAGGTGGTTTGTGTGATCATCCAACTTTGTAACAGACCACCGATGTCATTGCGTCATTTAACACTCAGCATCGTGTTCATTACATCCATGTTTTCAGCGGATTCTGGTTTTTAAGAGTTGTGTTGCTAATATAGCTACGTAGCAGAACGGTGGCTTAGTTGTTAGCATGTTCTCCTCCCAGCGCTGGGGATTCCAGGTTCAAATCCCAATCTGGGTGGAGTTTCCATGTTCTCCCCATGTCCGCGTGGGTTTCCTCCGGGTTCTCCGGTTTCCTCCCACAGCCCAAAAACATGGATTAAGGTCAATTGAATTCTCCAAATTGCCCCATATACAGTACAGTGTGTCTGTGTGAGTGAGTGTGTGCCCAGCAATAGATTGGCACCCTTTCCTGGGTGTATCTGCCCAGCGCCTGAAAGGAACCCCCCCCCCCCCCCCCCCTCTGTTTTTATTAAACAGCGTTTTCCGTCAGACGGGAACCTGAACACGCCTTATTTTGAGACAGAAGCAGTATTGCAATTTAAAGGACGCAATTAGAAGGCGTGAAAATAGACTGTGGGTGAGGTGTAAGATAGTAATGAGCATCAGGGTGTAAGATAGGACCATTTAACTTTTAGAATTTATGAAATTTTAACACAATGAAATTCCTTTATTTTATATTCCTGCTTCCAGTGGCAAACATTCCGCCCTGATCGGTTCTCTTCAGTGAGATTGGTTCTGCACGTAAGTTATGTCATTCCTACAACCTGTCGAAGGCAATCTCTTCTTCCTGAACATGGAATCAAACCGCATGGCCTGTGTCCTGCTGTGCACAATTATTTTAATTCCCTCAGAAAGCACCTCGCGGGAGTTAATGTACACCGCCAAGACTTCGGTTATCATTTTCAATATGTGTTCTATTGCACATTAAGAGCCTTTCGATTTAAAATGTCTCGGGCAACCTGCAGCAATTTGACTCTTATTCATTATTTATGGGCTTTATAATCAACACGGCGAGTAAGAAGGTTTGCGTGTCCTTTGCACCGTCGCAAAAAAATAGTCCTTACAGATTACAAAATTAGATGTGGGTGGAGTGGGTTTAAAAAAACTAACAGATAAACTAAAATCATTTCGCAGATGATTTTTAATTTTTAATTTAAAGCGATGGGCCACATGTTCCACATCACATCTGGTTTCCATCTGGTAAAGTGTTTACATGAGAATCACCTTTGGTGAGACGACTTCTGTCAAAGAGCCATCATGAGGCAGGCGGTCCAGATGAAAATGAAGCATGTGGGCCGGAATGATTCAGCTGTTATTTCTGACTGAATTTTGACTGTCTTTATTTTAAAATATTGAATATTACGTTTCCTAAAGTATGCAAAAAAAGATCTGAAGCCCTTTTGAATCAATTAACAAAGCCTGAATGGCGTAGTGAGAGCGATGGAATTAAAAAAGCCTCCGTTTACAGCTCTGTTATTGCTTTATTCTCCCTCCCACAATAAGCAATCCCACAATCCCTTTCACTAACAGCTGCCACATTCCCACTTGAGCAGCCAAGAAGAAAACAGCCATAGGTCAGTGTACTAATTATTACAATGTACATTAACTCGGGGAGTAAGTGCTCTATTTAAATGGTGATTAATTCATAAACAGGCATTCATCCATTTATTGTGTTCTTTCACCCGGTGCTGCTACATAGAACCAGGATCAGGAGGTCTGTTCTCCAATACAAATCAAATCAGGAATGTAGAAGGTGAATGGAGATTTTCAAGGGCAAAACCAGTTGATTTGTAATTGTATCCTCTGTTAGGGTCGCGGTCGGGTTCCCCATGCCCATCCAGGGGAGAACGTTTCGGGCGCTGGGCAGATACACCCAGAACAGGGCGCCAATTCATCGCTGTGTACGCACTCACTCACACGGACAAACTCTATATGGGGCAATTTGGAGAACTCAATTGACTTGATCCATGTTTTTGGACTGTGGGAGGAAACCGGAGAACCCGGAGAAAACTCACGCGGACACGGGGAGAACATGGAAACTCCACCCAGATGGGTATTCGAACCGGGAATCCCTAGTGCTGAGAGGCGAACGTGCTAACCACTAAGGCACCGTGCCTCCTAATATCTCATTATCCTCCACTTAATTCTCTACTAGGGTCGCGTAGGGCCTCCTCTTTGGGGGCCTGATCATCAGAGAACATACTAAAGTGCACTAACAAAGCATGGAAATAAATAGAAGTATTTCAGAATGTGGGGCGGCACGGTGGTGTAGTGGTTAGCATTTTCTCCTCTCAGCGCTAGGGATTCCCGGTTCGAATCCCAATCTGGGTGGAGTTTCCATGTTCTCACTGTGTCTGTGTGGGTTTCCTCCGGGTTCTCCGGTTTCCTCCCACAGTCCAAAAACATGGATGAAGGTCAATTGAATTCTCTAAATTGCCCCATATAGAGTGAGTCTATGTGAGTGAGTGGGTGCCAAGTGATAGATTGGCAACCCTAGAAGAACATAAGGTGTAAGATAATGGATGGATGGACTTCAGAATGGACTTCAGAATTACAAAGTCCATTTATATGATCAGTAACACTGAAAAAACAGACTGTGTGTAGCACTGAGGATGTGTACCTAATAAAATGGGTGTATATGTACGAACATGCAGATGGTTCTCCAATAAAATTATCTTAAATAATGAGACTTAAAACATAAAAAAAACATAAATACAATCACGCGTCAGCATCTTAACCCGTTCTCCAACATGTCCTTGTTCTGCGACTGTCATAAAGCAGCTGACATTTCTGTCCCTGAACCAAAGCTATGCTGAAGATGAAGAGAGCCACTGACATTCATGGTAATGAAAACCCTGGCAGACTTGTGCCATTGACCTCATCTCAGTCTGCGCCTGCCTTTTGACTATGCATCACTATTGAACCGGCAAGATAAATAAAAGAGTGACAGGTGCAATGATAATAAAAAGACTTGAGAGGGAAGCTGTCAGAATTGCTATTGTACACGGGCGGACTGACATTCTGCTTCAAGAAGTTTTGCTGTGATGGGAAATAAGTCACATAATTAAATAAATGAACTTAAAGCAGCTCGGCTACTCTACTGCCATCCATTCATTCATCCATCCATTCATCCATCCAATCATTATCTTCCACATAATCCTATGCTATGGGATTACGTTCCAGGGGAGAACGTTTTGGGCGCTGGGAAGATACACCCAGGACAGGGTGCCAATCTATTGCTGGGCACACACTCACTCACACAGACACACTCTATAGAAACAATTTAGAGAAGACAATTTACCCTGGATCCATGTTTTTGCACTGTGGGAGGAAACAGGAGAACAGTGGGAATCCATGCGGACACGGGGAGAACATAGAAACTCCACCCAGATTGGGAATCAAACCGGGAATCCCTGGTGCTGAGAGGAGAACATGCTAACCACTAAGTCACTGTGCCGCCCACAATTTATACAAAGTTATCAAAATAGTTCAGTTATAAGTTAATCAGGAAGTGTGTGATGTCATAATACATGGCCTCTGTCAGCATCATCCAGCTCTTAGGTGAAGAACACGGGGAGTCTGTATTTCTATTGCATTTCAAGCCCTGTTTTTCAAAACATTATTCATTTTTCCAAAAGCGAAAGGTGACGAGGGTCACCAGCGGGCCCTTTGCCGCTTTAAAGCCCGACTTCAAACTCCCGACATCAAGCGCAAACGGCAGGCCTCACACTCATCTGTGTGCTCACACTTTCTTCGATTCCATCTGGGTGGCTTTCACGAAAACAAATCAACACCTTGCCAAACCTTTCAGCTTCAAAGTCAAGGTCTTTCAGAAGAAATCCCGCGCAGCGCGGGGGAGGAGGCCAACCCGACGAGGCCTGAATGTTCACTCCTGCTCTTCTAGAACACGCGGTGTAATTCCTCCCGCTGTCCAGACTGTCACTCCCTTAATCAGAGGCTGCCACGGCGCGAATGGGGAGAGGCCACTGTACCACTCGCCGTTCAGGCTCCATTAGCCGCCCCTCTCCCTGCAGAGCCCTTGAATTCTGAGCGTAGAGTAAATGAAGAAGTGGGATGAACTAAGTGGGCTGGAAATGCACGACTCGTGTTCCTCTCCATGCAGGAGCTCCAGCAGCAATCCAGCAGTGTCATTCCATTTCGGCGCCGGAGCGGGATGGCAATAATTCACCGTACGAGTGGATTAAAGAACCACGGTGCCCTTAATGGTGCTGTGAATGACTCAATCACAAAGAGAAAATTGCTCTTAAAACAATTATCCAGCACTAGAAAACCATCAGGGTCCCATACGTGATAAAGTGGCGCCAGGTTTCCATTTTTACCAGCTGCAGATTTTCAGTGTTTGGTTTGGTTTCGCTGTTTTAGGGTCTGATTTATTTTTTCTTAAAATATATATTTTAAAAAACGCTTTACAAATTAATAAAATAAAATAAAAATGCAAACGGCTGAAAGAATCACTACTGACTGAAAAATCACTACTGAAAGAACAGAACATAAAGAAAAGTGGTCCTAAACACAAGCGGACCCAAAGCTGAACCTTGTGGGATGCCACGGCCACGATCTGCTGTCTATGCGGCAGCCAAAACATTATCCAGAGATCCTGAGAAATGAAAAAGAATTGGCCAATCTATCGCTGGACACACACTCACTCACACAAACACACTCTATATGGGGCAATATGGAGCATTCACTTGACCTTGACCTTGTCCATGTTTTTGGACTGTGGGAGGAAACCAGAGATCCTGGATTAAAAGGAAAAGGAGAGAACATGGAAACTCCACCCAGATTGGGATTCGAACCGGGAATCCCTAGCACTGAGAGGCGAATGTGCTGCCCTACTGAGAAAGTAAGAAAATAAAATTAAAATTAAAAAAAACGCAACAGGATGAAAGCTGTGAGGCGAGAACACCCGAGCGAGACTGGATGGGCGGGGGTGGGGGGTGGTGTGCGTTAAGAGATGAAGATGGCAGCTTTTGAAGTAATGAACTCCTGGGAGAATATTTTCTCGCTCCAGTCGGGATGAGGGAGGAATTCTGAAATAGAGGTCAAGAAGAAGAAAAGCTGGGAGATTTGACATTTGTTTGAAGAATGATTTAAGACGTTGGAGATCGGATTCGGGTTCTGCGCCTCGTGTGGGGTCGGTGTGCTGGTTTGTTAGATACGAGGTGTTAGCATGATGTCCATATTGTCCGTTTCCGTATGTAAAATCGATGACAGTGGATTTACATACAGTATACTACACAGTGGCGGGTTGTGCATTTCTCACCGGGGCCTCCGAATCAATCCACCAGAACTATTTTAAGAGTATAATTTACAAAAATTACATTAAATCCTGATAATTTGTAGAAAATCCATCCTCCTTGTTCCTCCTGATCCTCCAGAGGGCGTAAATACGCTGACCTAACATACACCTGCTAGAGGGCCTTGGTGTCGCCAACTCAAAATCTGACAGGTTGAAGCAACAGGTTGATTGGTGCTTTGGCAGATTATTTGACCCTGGCAACAAATGATGCTGACGTGGCATAGGTCATCAGGAAGTGGTCTCCAAGTGTCAGGGCCAGATGAAAATGAGCACTGTGGTCCAGATACAATTTTCTTACAAGTTTCTAGGACTGTTCGGAACCAAAAAAGCCTGAAGAGGACATGTCCGCAGCATGGAAGGAGGGGAAACATTTCTGAGTGGCTTCTTAAAAAACCTCAATCGTAACTCATGAGACCCACCTGATTGGCAGAAACCAGAGTTTAACCCAAACACCAATCAACCAATCAACCCCGGCGTCATCACTGGGAAGACCTGCCCCATCGTTCTCCACCTGCCTGGTTTTAAACCCACAAACCCTGCTGAAATCAAAAGCAATGATAATCAAGCTTTCAGACAGATGCCTCATCTGCAACGGGACGCCCAGAGGAACGGAGCGTGGCGCCGGTTCTGGCTGTGCGTTTGTTCCGGTCCCTGGCTGAGGCTTCCTATCCTGCTGAGTAGAGATGCCTGACAAAGCTTACACGTCCTCTCTCTTTCTCTTTCTGCCTCTCTCCCTAAGGGCAGGAGGAAAGTCATTTTCATGCTTGGCTGTCTCCATCCAGCACAGCATCTTTTCCACTGTGGAAGCACTGAGCATGGCGAGCCGCTTCGCCCGACTTGAGGGCGAGAAGCAAAGGCCACTGATTGAAACTGGCCCAGTTCAAGGCTGGATTTAGCAGGATGACAGTGCACCCTGTTAAAGACCCAGATAAATATGTGTAGGATTTGGCTAAAAGCAGGTTACATTAAATTACCTACAATCCTCATTATGTTACCATTAACTTATTACCCAACCACACTTGGGATCTGGGTTTCCACAGGTTCTCCCTGTGTCCAGTTTCCTCATTTTCCTCCCACAGTCCAAAAGCATGGCAATCTAATTTACCCAATATAAACTTTGACTGACCTCTCTTTCCTCTGTTGCTTTTTATATTTTATTTTAATTTATTTTGTAATAGCTTTTTGATCTTTTACTTTTCTTTGTTTCTTTTCTATACTCTTTCCCTTTTTTTAATTTATTTATTTTTTGTTGTCTAAAAAGGCTCCTTAACTTTTGAGTAGCCTTCTACAGGGACAGCCTACAGAACCCCCTTGACTGAGTATCTTGCAGATTCTGCCTCCGTTAGTTGCTGTTCTCAACAGTGGTGCTGAAATTTAATTCATGCCACCCGGTTGAACGTCCTTGGAACACTTAATCATCACTAAGGATTAGAGGGATCCCTCTGTTCCTAGTAATAATGTGTTATAAAGCCTGATGTAGTATTGTGTAGTACTGTGATTATGAACATCTTTGTACATTAACAGAGGGATATGACAAATGCTGTAAAGCGTTATGAATACCAGATTCATAGAAGTGTTACCAAAGTGCATTAAAAACACACTACAGTCACATGATCACTCACAAGAACCAGAAAATGCTCAGTGAACCTTCCCTCTGTTCTCACGCTCTTTAAGAACCATGTCTCATCACAGTGGTAAAGATGTCTGTCAAACGCAAGATGGCTCTTGACGCAGGTGGGATAAGAGCATGTCACTCTCGTAGAACGTAGTTGTTCTACGCCGTTGTTTCCACTAATTCATCCCGCGCTGAATTCATTCAGCGCTGAACAGCAACAGAAATTGGGTTTTGCCTTTGTGCAAACGAAAGGAATAAACCCTCCATCTCGGATGCCAGCCGCCAAACGCGCTTGAGTGACAGAAATTGCCATGGATAAGGTTTCAGACCGCAAATTTCCGCAGGAGAAACACTTTGCAAATCTGGCTTACCACTGAGGCATAAAGAACGGGTTCTGGAGTTTCTCTCCACCGAGAAAAGTTCCCCCGTGTCGGAGCAAACTTTCTCCTGTGTATGTGGCACAATGCTGTGAGGACGGCAGAGACATTGCCATCATAACATTACCCGTATTGTACAAAGTGGCAAAATCAATAAATATCTGAGAAATCTGATCCTTAAACCATCTTCCATCTTGATTGCAGGGCGCACACTACATCAATGTCGGACAGCACGGTGGCTTAGTGGTTAGAACGTTTGCCTCTCAGCGCTAGGGATTCCCAGTTCAAATCCCAATTTGGGTGGAGTTTCCATGTTCTCCTCGTGTCTGCATGGGTTTCCCCCGGGTTCTCTGGTTTCTCCCACAGTCCAAAAACATGGATCAAGGTCAATTGAATTCTCAAAATTGCCCCATATAGAGTGTGTCTGTTTAAGTGAGTGGGTGCCCAGTGATAGATTGGTGCCCTGTCCTGGGTGTATCTGCCCAGCGCTTAAGACATTCTCCCCTGGATGGGCATGGGGAACCACCCCCGCAACCCTAATAGAGGATAAAGTGGAAGATAATGGATGGATGGATAGATCCAAGTCAATGTGCACCCTTTTGTATTTCCTTAATTATTTCCTGTAGGGGACGCACTCACTCTGATGTTAACATGGCTGCACTTGTACAGTAGTAAGAGCAGCGCCCCCTGCTGTGTTCTTCTGTTTGGAGGTTTCATCATGTAAGATGTGCAGCTGTTTGGTGATATTTACATTGATTTATTTTATTAATCTGAGAAAATGATATAAACCTTTTTAAACGGCGTGTCCCATCACAATAGCAGCACCTGGGGGTTAATCCAGGGTCCATGACATTTATATAATTTGAAATACTTCACTTTAATTTGATTGGATTTTCTTTAAATTATGTATTTGAGTGATTTAATAAACATGAGATAAATAAAAAAAAAAGAAGGAAGCTTCAGTAGCTTAATGAAATAAGCAGAAAATGGATGGAGCTCAGAAAGCACCTCGGTGCGAATTCCCCATTTAATATCTACCTCCCTCATTACTGTCACCTCATGTCACTAAGTGTGATAAGATGCTCGTACCGGGGGATTTAAGATTATATAGTAATAACGCCGCTGCCTACAGGGCTACTGCATCTCCACAGACTCAACCTCAACCACAGCAAGTCATAATCATCTGCTACACCTAATTATTAAAGACTAATGTTAATCAGTGTTGTCGATGGGAAGGTATCAGATGAGCGCCATACTTTATGTAATAATAGGAGAGGACCACAGGAATTACTGTGCAGTTATATTCAAACTCAATGATTAGTTTGACATTTTCAAAACCTCATTGCCTCAATGTAATGTTATGTCTGTGAGCAGAAGATTGTGGTGGTGGTGGTGCGCTGTGCCCAGCCACATTTTATTAGCCGTAGGTGCAGCCGCGATGAGCTCTAGGGGCTGCGGTACCTGAAACTTTAGGCTCCCAGCACTGATGTAAAGTGCTGAATCATTAACTTGCATAGGGATGCTTGAGGGGCGTGTCCATGTTTTGAATATTGGCTACCCCTCGGGCGCAAATGTTCACCAGTTCATTGTTTGAGTTTTGCCATTTTTTGCTAAAGGGTAAGGTGCAAAAAGCTGCAAAATTTTGGGTTTCCTCTGGGTTCTCCAGTTTCCTCCCACAGTCCAAAAACATGGATCAAGGTCAATTGAATTCTCCAAATTGCCCCATATAGTTTGTTTGTGTGAGTGAGTGTGTGCCCAGCGATAGATTGGCACCCTGTCCTGGGTGTATCTGCCCAGCGGCCAAAACATTCTCCCCTGGATGGAAATGGGGAACCCCCCGTGACCCTACTAGTGGATAAAGTGGAAGATGATGGATGGATGGATTGATTTTTGGTCTCATTTGGTCCGATCCAGTCCGGTAACACCCATATTAACCACTATGCCATTTTTTTTAACACTTTAAGTGATGCAGGTGCAAGTGATGCATTTTAGTTTAAAAACACAGGGTCGCCAATTAAGTTTGGATGGGGAGAGTGTAGAGTTCAGAAAACAGTGACGATGTGGACATTGTGCATTCTGAGTGGGTTCTATCTGTCACAATTTGATGGATCCATTTCAGATTGGTTCTGCATGTTTGCTGGATGGCGTCTGCTTACTGTTGGACTGGGGCCTACAGGACAGGACGGAGAACATGTAAAACTTTCTGTTGTCGTTTCTACAGTGTTTTAAAAGCATTAAACAACTCTGAATAATTTAAAAGCAAGACCTTGTTCGGAAGGAGGTAATGTAATTTGGGGAGATTGTGAGGCATTGATGTCAAACAACCCAATCAGTATCTGCCTGGCAACACTGCATTTCTTGGCAACAGGGAAATTGCAACTTTGCAATGCTAAGCAGAATCCAATCGATCACCAGACGATAAATAATATCGTGCTCTTTGATGGCTTTGCTTGGGAGCCCTTGATAAATCCATGACCGGTATTAGACGGAGCAGTGGGTTGTTGATATATGAACAAAAGTCCAGAGTTTCGCCTCTAAATCATGAGTTCATGACTTTCACTCAGTCTCATTGCTGTTATTAAAACCTGTATGATGAAGAACATATTCTATTCCAGTATTATTGTGTTCCAGCACAAAGAAAGCTCCAGAAACTCACGAGGGTTGGGTTTGGTGTGGTGGAGCTTAATTGGAACCCCATTGGGATGAACTGGAATGACGACTGTGAGCCAGGTCCTTATTTACATCAGGGTGTAATTTCAACCCTGGGATTCTTTGGTGATTGGGAGAGCAGATGTCAGAAAGCTGTAGGCCAACAAAGTCGGAACCGTGTGTTTCAAAGGAGGAAGAGGAAGATGCTGTAATCCATCCTTTGGTCTCCATTAGGTTCGGGTCTTGCTCCAGTAAGTCCATCACCCCAAACCCCATCCCCCCAGGGAGTATGTTGGTCTACTGAACACCCTGAAGTGGCAGGTGGAGCAGTGCTAATTAATGCACCTGCCAGAGGTTCTGCTATTGTTTTCTGTGCAGACATGTAGGGTGGACAGAGAGTTTCTAGGAACCTGGCGATGGCGACGGCAAGTGAAGCGCCATGTTGCATCTCAGTGCCAACAGTTACAGCGAATGTTTATTAAACCTGTGAATAAAACCCGTTCCCGCGCTCGCTAAATCCCATCTCCGGTTCTTTATTGTGTCCCAAACCCGTTGGCGGTTTGTTGAAACCTTGCCCGGCCCACATCCATCAGCGGCGGTGCACATATATATAAATGTGTGATTTCATCTGGTTCTTTTAGAAAAGTTTACACAGAAACCGAGACGGCTGCCAATTTACCTGACAACTTCCTGAAAATAAAGGTGGCAATTTGTCTGTGCTATTTTTGTGAGCTTGCACAAGAACACTCTCGCACCTTTAACACAACGAGAGATCCTTGACAAGGTAATCAGTGGCTGACTCAGCCTGGAATAAGCTGGACCAGAACGGCACTAATACAGCGAGACGTGTTCAAGGTTATTACTTCTGATATAGCGGGTGAGAGCGGTTCGGTCTCCCGGAGTTGAAGCGCAGAGAGCGGCAAAGGGGGGGTGGGGGGTGGAGGGTTGGAGGAGAATCAGACACCATGCTTTCTCATTTTTAATGTAATCCAACAATAGAGAGCAATAGAAGCTGGCAAGGACGAAGGAACTGAGCCTCTATGACTTGTAGGCTCGCAAAATCGTATTCTTTGAGTTCCTCAGTCAGCTTTTGTATAAAAAAAAAAAACGTTCTACAAATGCTGCCAGAGACATGATCCCAAAAAAGTAGGGTGGAACATTAAACATTTTAATCAGAATCACAGTAAATGGCTAAGACTGCATCCGAAATTGCATCCTACATACTACATCATAGGTAAAGGCTTTGGGATCCAGGTTTGAATCCTGATCTGTATGGAGTGTCCATGTCCTCCCCGTGTCGGTGTTGGTTTTCTCCGGGTTCCCCGTTTTTCTCCCACAGTCCAATAACTGTGGGGGGGTTCCCCCATGCCATTCCAGGGGACAACATTTCGGGCGCTGGGCAGAAACACCCAGGACAGGGCGCCAATCTATCACTGGGCACTCACACAGACACACTATATATAGGGCAATTAGGAGAATTCAATTGACTTGATCCATGTTTTCGACTGGATCCCGAGATGAACATGCTAACCACTATGCCACCATGCCGCCCAGTCCAAAAACATGGCAATCGAAATTGCCCCATATAGTGTGTGTGTGTGCGTGTGCGTGTGCGTGTGTGTGTGTGTGTGTGAGTGATGGCTTGACACCCTGTCCTTGGTGTATCTGCCCAGTGCCCAAAACTTTCTTTCTTCCCTGAATGGACATAGAGAACCACCCCCCTCCCCCAAAAGAGGATTCAGCAGAAGCTAAAGAGATGATAGATGATGGGGTGAGGTAATCATGGAGAGTAATCAGCCTTAATTATTGTTTCTCAGTTTTGGCCTCATGAAGGAAAATCCATCACCTGACATGAATTAATTGGACGGTCAGATCTGCGCGCCGCAACGCTGGCCGCGGTTAAAGGACAAACTACGGTATGTCTTTATAATTACACGCTGTATGTCTCTGCCTTTACCTGGCCAGTGGGCACAATTGCCCAGAAAGTCCTTTGAAACACTCGGAGACAGGCCAATTATACCAGAGTTAATTGGCCACTTCAAATCGAAAGCCCAAGGCACATTTCCTATTCTCTCGATTTCCTGACCTCTTCCACTCCACTGCTTTAACAGCGCAACACCTCGTACCAACTCCTCTGTTTTTAACTAATAGGTCAAACTGTATCTGTGGAATTATTTATGATCGGAGCCGAACGGGTTCTAACAAGCAGGAGGAATTCCAACCAACACTGAAGGATCAGATCTGTCACATAGGATTTTAGATTGGATGGTAGCTTAGAGGGTAGGGTGCTGGAACCACGATCTAGAGGTTTGGAGGTTTGGAGGTTGGGGGCTCAATGGAGCCCAACAAGTTGTCATTGTGTGCTTTTGTGGAGGGTCATTAACCCTCATTGCTCTGAGGGGTGTGGCATCATGACTGACTCTACACTCTGACTCCAGTCATCACGTCCAGTCATCACGTCCACATAAAGAATGCTAAACATCCCTTCTTTATTATAACATGCCGTATGAAACTATCATGAGCACCAAAGGTTCAAGGTAGAACAAGTACCAGAACAAAGACCAAAGACATAACCAAAGACATAACCAAAGACACGTAACTGAAACCTGAACATACGGAAATAAATACAGAGGACACTTTACCTCCATGTTTTTGGACTGTGGGAATAAACCAGAGAACCCACACGGACACGGAGAACATGAAGACTCCACCCACTTCAGGAATCAAACCTGGACCCCCAGCAATTAGAGATGGACGTTCTAACACTATAAAGGGTGTAGACGTTAGAACATCCATCTCTCATCGCTGGGAGTCCAGATTCGATTCCTGAAGTGGGAGGAAACCGGGGAACCAACATGAACATGGAGAACATGAAACTCCATCCACTTCAGGAATGGAACCTGGATCCCCAGGGATGAGAGACAGACTTTCTAAGCTCTACGCCCTTTATATATTCTTATATATTTATATGATTGCTTTATATTTACCGGAACTACTACGTAGCAGCTCATCCCTGAGTGGTGTAAAGCACACCACAAATGGACCCTGAAGCTGTAAAAGAGGTTTGGAAGGTTCAGGTGGAACATTGCAGTGGATTTCTATGATACAGCTTTTAAGTGAAATTCGTTGAACCCGAATTGGAACAACTTTTACCAAATTTCGACCTGCCCTCCTGCAGGGTAAACACTTTCTGTGCTTTCCACCTCAAAGCCACCAGCTACTGATTTCATACACATTATTTCATCACCACTCCCCCCCCCCCCAAATCGGAATAATGGCAGACCTACTAATGCCTGAGTAGCAGTGAGTGTGTATATAATTAACTATGAGCTGACATACAGATGAGGTGAGACCATTAGAAGTGTCGTTTGAAGACGCCCTCGTTTCGGCCTCCTCTTGCAGGTTGATAATGAGACTCCTGGTATTTCTTACCCCATAAAGGTCACAGAGGTTTAAATTGGACATCTCGCCCTAAAGTCGGAGGTGAGCCGGGGAGGCTGGGTGTCAGTCATTTCCGTGATTACTAACGGCTGAGAACGAGCTAAATGCTACCTCCCCACGGCCGGCGGCTCCCGGAGAGGCGGGAGGAAATGTGCGGAGTCAGAAATGGATCTGAAGGAAGTCCATGACTCCGGGAACGGAGGAGGATTTGCAGCCAAAGTCCCGCTGAGCGCACGTTAAGCTGCTCATCACACAGAATGAATAATTACTCTGAAGCCCTGAAGCTTCTGTTGCTAATTTGGGAGGCGACTGATCTGCTGGCATCACTTTAGATCTGCACCAGTACCAATAGTTTGGGGAAGGCCCTTTTATGCATTTGTTTTAATTGGATTTTTTTTTTAACCGCACTTGTTATTACATCAGGCGGCCGGGTAGTTAGCATACCCGTCTCTCAACACCCGATCCGGGTTCGAATCCCAATCTGGGTGGAGCCCTGTCATGGGTGTATCTGCCCAGCATCCAAAACGTTATTAAGTTGCATATTCTCCACTTAGCTCTAGGTTTTCCTGGTTCGAATCCCAATCTGGGTGGAGTTTCCATGTTCTCCCCGTGTCTGTGTGGGTTTCTTCCGGGTTCTCTGGTTTCCTCCCACAGTCCAAAAACATCGATCAAGGTCAGTTGAATTCTTCAAATTGCCCCATATAGAGTGTGTTTGTGTGTGTGTGAGTAAGTGTGTGCCCAGCGATACATTGGCCCCCTGTCCTTGGTGTATCTGCCCAGGATGGGCATGGGGAACCCCTCCCCCCCCCACCCCCCCGCACCCCCCGCACCCCCGTGACCCCAGTAGAGGATAAAGTTTATTTAAATTATTTGTACTTGTACTAGAGTTACTTTTCTGAGTAAATTCACTCTTACTTGACTTTTATTTCAGACATGCTTATAATAGTTGATCGTTTAGACGTATCTTAAAACAGGAACAGAGTATAAAATTAATTCAGATTTAAATGTTTTGGTTCGGAGCCCTTTTGTAAAACCGAGTTTGTGAGATGTGCAGAACTCGTAACACCATTTGATACAAATGAGGATGTAAAGCGAAGGTTTGACTGCATGCATTATCTTCCCTTAAATGCCCCATTAGGCCAAAGACACAGGATTATGAGGAGGCTCATTAGTTAGCCTATTCCTCAGTCTGCAGTACTCGCCCTCCCTCTCTCTCGCTCTCTCTCTCTCATTCCCTGCCGAGCTTGTACAAGCTGTGTTTAAGCAAGAACGTCTACTCAGCAAGAGGGATATAGAAGGAGAAGTTAGAGATATAATTCCAGATTCAGCATATGGTGTGTGTCTTGGCACGTAAAACATATGCATTTAAAGGAATTAAATAGTTTCATATTATTAGGTTATGCGACTCAGGCCTCTCTGCTACACGTTAGCGAATAAAGCTAAAAAACGGCTACAATACACACAGCGCGGCTGCCGTCCTCAAACCCATCAGATTTACGGCACATGTTTTTCAGTGCAGCCCCCTCAGATAAAACCCCGACTGAGATCCGGCACCCGGGGATGAGGTAGCGGAGGGCTTACGATGTGGGATAAGCTTCCAGATAGCTGCCGAACTGTGGAGTCATGCTAGCTTAGTGTCATTTGCATGTGCTATGTGACAGTGACATGACCGCAGTGTTTCAGTCTGTCGGCTGATACCAAACGGTCGGGAACACGGGAGGAGTTGTCCTCCATGAAAGACCGCAGGCTGATCAGCATACAGCAGATTACATAAACGAGGTGGACACTTGACCATCCCGACTGAAGCATGTTAGATATTCCCTTTTTAAACCCATGTTTATTTCCATGAGGCCTGAGGAGCCGGTGTTTTCTGTAAATGTTTTACAGAAAGGGTGTCTGTTGAGTCAAAAAGGCGTTGCTTGATTTAGGGCGTGTCAGTTTGTCGACTGTCCACTTTCCGATCGCGACGACGGGAATGGTATGCCTCCCGGATAGCTGTAGGCATGGACTCTTCATGGGTGTGTTATGGGCGTAAAGTAAAATAAACCTGTTAATGTGTCACTTGCCATTCCCTTTAAGAACCAGATGGCACTCTGACTCTGGTGGGTTGCTATTTGAGCGGTGCAGCTGCCTGGACTCAATGCAGTCTCTGTACAATGCAGTCAGATTTAATAGCGTTCGGTTGGTGTCATCATCCTGTGTTGATGACTCAGCGCCGAGATAGCGACCGACGTCTGACTGTTGATGTCTGGAAAGGTTGTTTTAAGTCGGCGGTGCACCTGTGTTTTCCATCGCCGAGAAATGTTCCTGAACACCCCTCATTTCGAGATGGCCACATCCATCGGGGGGATATATTCACACGCAGCGTTGCTATTTTAACAACGCAGGTACAAGGTGTGAGAACAGACTGTGGACGGGGTGTAGGATAGTGATGAGCATCACACCGAGCCTTGTGGAAGGTAGGATCTCCAGTTGAGTTCTCCAGTTGATCCCAATTTTCTCAGTCTAATGAAATGACGGGTTGAGGTCAGGTGTCGGTGCAGGTCGCTGAAATCCCTCAGCACCAGAGGTCGATAACCTTTACAGTCTGAAGAATCCATTTTGGTTCCAAAGAAAAATAGATCTGCCTGGAAGCATGGAAAATATCAGAGCCGATTCCACACCTATATTGAGATTTACGACCCACTCGCACCATCGATACTGAGAGGTGCCACGCCGTGATGTAACATATGACACTCATTTGGCCGAGCGGCTACAACGGGCTTCAGACCTCATCAGTGAGGACAACGTGTACAGAACATTTTTTTCAGACAAATTCACCAACTGAGTGAGAGAGGACGGATGTTAAAGAGAGCTGCATGCTTCCTATCCCTGCACTGCCAATGTCACAATGACTAGATCCACCACCGAGATTTTGTTACATGTGTATCTGGGGGTTATGGATTACTGAAGGCAAAAACGTATTAAGAGAGAGAGAACATACTAAATGACAGAGGAAAGGGAAAGAGAGTTCCCGTCCCCGTCCACCTCTCAGTGCTGGGGATCCAGGTTCAAATCTCAGTCTTTGGGAGCTTCCATGTCCTTGTGTCAATGTAGGTTCTTTTTTTAGGATTCTCTGTTCTCTGGTTTCCTCCCACAGTCCAAAAACATGGATCTGGGGTGAATTGGCTGCTCTAAATTGCCCGTATCTAAATTTCCTCTATATAGTGTCTGTGTGAGTAGGTGTGTGCCCAATGATAGATTGGCGCCTTGTCTAAGAATGGCCATGGGGACATGACCCCCCCCACATACCCCTATTACAGGATTTAACAATAAAGATAATGAGATGAGATGGGAGTTGACTGTAATACTGTAATGTAATTATTCCCAGGATCCCACCATGACCTGGTGGTGGAGCTCAGACAGAAGTCTGGGATTTCCTGACCCTTAAGTTTCCCACTGCTGAGACTCGGACATTGGGGACGTCCCTGAAATACAGCAAGGCGCTGATGGTACAAAGGGTTCAATCATTTAACTTCAGTTATAGAACGCTGTTTCGTTTAAAGCACCCGATGTTCGGCAACCTAGCAATAAACCGATGTACAAATGGAGTTCATTTATTATTAATGTTTGATCTTATTGGTTCAAAGTGATGGATTTGTGATTGATTTCTCGTGTAGGACTGCGGGGCCCCGTTTGGTCGTTGTTACTGCAGTGAGCTAATGGAAAATTTGCTTTGCTCTTTTTTAATTCATCATGTTTAATTGGTAATGAGATGTTGGAAAAGCTTTCGTAAGAGCAGTTAAGAGCGCAATTCTCTCTCTCTCTCTCTCTCTCTCTCTCTCTCTATCTCTCTCATCCTCACTTGTAAAAATGAATCCGAGAGTTACAATAAAAAGAACAGACAGACAGACAGATGGAAAATCATGACAAATGATGAGCAGGAAGGACAGACAGACAGCTTTATGAACAGAGACGGATGGATGGACAGACAGTCAGAGACAGAGAAAGACAGATTTACGTATAGAATGAAAAAAGACAGGGTATGAGATATAGAAATGGTGAAAGGAAGGCAACGGATATGAAGAAATCAGAAGGACGAAAAACTAAGGACGGAGAGACAGCTATAAAAATAGAGAGAGGAAAGACAGCTATAGGATTAAAGAGAGGACAGAAGGAGAGACAGACAGACACAGTAATAAAGGAAAAAAGAAGGGAGAGACACGGCTAGAAAGGTCAGGGTCCAAAACTGTTTAGGGTTTAAGAGTAGTCTTCAATGCAGAAGACACCGGGTGGAACACAGACATAGCACACGACAGGACATGACCATAACACAGCTAAACCGGATTAAACGGATTTACCAGGACAAAATAACTAATTACACAACGAACACACACAGCTGCAATAGATCTATACTAACGACAAACAGGGTCCAAATAGGGGGCGCTGATGAACCGTCCGGAAGAGCCGGCAATAACACCAGCGACTGATAGAGGGTGCTGATGTGACAGAGACAGAAAGATCTTTTTAAATGAACTGTTAAAAAATAGAGACAGACAGATTTGGAAATAAAATCGACAAGAAAGGAGAAAGAGAGACCGACAGATATGAGAATATCAAGAATAAAATAGAGACAAGAGAGACAAGTTGAAGGGTGAAATAGATATAGAAATAAAGAGATGAAAGAAGGATAGAGAAACCAAAACCTGATAAATGACATGACTGAATGGACATACAGACAGACAGAAGGACAGTAGTAAATCTTTCTACATTTTTTAAGGTGGTATTTCTAAAACAGGGCCACTTCAGTTCATTACAACTCACTGTGCCACCTTATCAAACATAAAACTAAGGAATCCACAATGCATTTATATACCGTTCGATTACATCTCATTTCTAGTCAACATTGTGACCTCATCAAATCCAGGAGCAATCTGACTTGTAGAGTGGAGATACCATCAGGGCGAAAGGTGTAGAGAACCAGAGACTCTCTAAAAGCTGAAGGGGGAGGCCCATAATCTGATCAGAGGGGCACATTGATTACTGCCTATAAGAGAATCCCAGTAAATCAATCACACCAGTCGAGGTAAAGATAACAGAGACACTGCAGATCATCCACTCATCAATAACAACATTCCAGTCAATGGCCTTCTGCCCAGAACTTCAGCCGAGTGCAATTCAGGCTAGTGCAATTCTACCCCGTGGTTGGAGTGGCTGTGGAGAAAATGACTGCCGGTAAGCTGTTGTTTAAAGCAATCAATGGGTCTGCGCCGTTCTAGGCTTCACTCCCTCAGCCAATAAAGTCGGCTGGGATTGAGGTGAAACTTTCTGCCCTTGTTTGGGTTTTTGGGCTGCAACCCCGGCATTTGTGCATTAGCTGCCTGAGTGGAGTTGCCCATTCATTAGGCGAGCCGGTGAAACATTTATCTTTGAACTCCTAGCTGGAGGAGGCACTATACCCTCAACTTATCAAACGTCTGTGCCCCCCCGCACCTGCCTTTCATCCTCCGTATGTAAATGTTAGTGTACTGGCTGCCTGGTTTACATCCCCACTGTTCGTCTTATCGGGTTCTTGACCTTCCAGACAGACAGACACACAACGAACGATGCTTATCTGACCTTGAGGTCATCAGCTCACTCTCCACCCTGTATGTCAGCAATGAGCGAGTGATGGGAGCTCAGCAGTCATGATATTTGCTTCATTCCGAATGCAACAGTGAGATATTTCCTTATCTATTTTAGAACATGCAGTCTGGAGTCACCCATAGGATCGGTTGTACTTAAGAGAATCTGGTTTCTTATAAGTCTAATCACTGTCCCCTTGGGTACAACAATACAACATTTGAAAGAACGCCGTTCTCGATGGAAGGATCTTTTTGAGTCGAAAGGTCCACAAAAGTTAAATTTGGATATAAGATCCCGTTATAAAACCCCTCAACAATGACCACTGCCAAGAAACTTTCATATACCTTTTAAGGACCAGCGGATATCAACGTCAACACACCCCAACTTCTTCCATGCCCTTCAGCCCGGCTCGGTGGCAGACGTCCTATTTAAGGGAACAGACAGTTTAAAGAACGAGTATTATTCTCGCTATGAATCAAGCAGGCAGCCAATTAATTATGCTGTGATTAAAGCACGGGCTAACTAGATTGAAGTTAAGGAGATTGGGGTCAAACAGTGTTAATTTATTCATGCGAATCCCCATTTCGGACTTTTCATACACAAATTACCAAAGGCACCCCGCCGTGTGCAAACTGATTAATTCTGTCATTTAATTGTTTTGCGTCCGACTGTTTTTCCGACACGGAGGGGGACGGACAATGGGATCCCATTTCCAGTATCTCCGTTTCTGTCTTTCCCGTCCCATCAGAGTCCGGGCAATTCATCGGTGCCAAATTAGCGAGCCGAAAAACAAGATGACCCCGATGCTTTGCGAGACATCGACGAGAAACGGCGGCCCCGCCAGCACACCCCCATGAAGTCGCCGCCTAATTCCTGTCAGCGGATAAAAAGGAAACTCAGGACGGAAAACGAGATAGACAAGCGGCCTAATGCAGAGGAGGACGGGGAATCAGACTGTGGAGGCTGAGAGGATGAGCGTCTTGTGATGTTCCTAATTGTGAGATTTCATACTTGCTTAAGCAGCACCACGTCACCCGCTTGACACCCTGCGTCCTACAGATTAAACCGTATTCTTCCACCCAAACCCAGAGGGCTAATTATAAAATAGCGTGCTGGCGCTTTCCCATTTTTATTAGCACTTTTATTTTTTTTCATTCCTGGCTAGACCTGTAAGCTTCATTATCGCAACGCTGCCGCCGCGGAGACGAGCTGTGAAAATCCTCCGTACTTAGCTGGTGTTGACACTCTGGGTGAACCCAACCCCATTAATAGAGGATTACAGCGCAGAGGCCGTGTTTGCTTGATGGAGAAATGAGACAGAACGTTGAGACCAATAATAATCATTGCTCATGCAGTTTTGCTTTAATTGATGCATCGCCACCCTTAGGTTCTTTTGAACATCAGCCCATTTAGCAGCGGCAGTGTTGCTTCATAATTGTTACCTAAATAACATCAAACATCCCTGTTATTTGAACCATGTGGCGACCAAAAGGCGTCCAAAGTTTCATCGCCCAAAAACCTGCAGCATAGCTGCTATGTCTGTTTAATGTAATGCTGACTATTCTGTAAAAAGCTCGAACCTTAAAAACAAACACCTGTTCGTTTCGTAACTTTTTTTACATGATTGTGCTTATAATTTACATAAACTTAAACAATTTGAAGCACTCTGTTCCAACATTCCTTGAGGTAACCTGCTAAAAAGATATTATAGTTCAATTGCCATGATAGCCTATGGCTACATTATGGGCTTTTTAAATGTGGCTGAAGCTTCTGTGTTTTTTTCCATCCATCCATTATCTTCTGCTTTATCCTCTACTAGGGTCGCGGGGGGGTTCCACATGCCTATCCAGGGGAGAAAGTTTCGTGCTCTGGGGAGATACACCCAAGACAGGATGCCAATCTATCACTAGGCACACACTTACTCACAGTGTTTTTTTTTTTTTGTTTTTTTTACTGTTTCAGCTCCTTATTTAAGACAAAAGACAAACCACAAAGTGATACGACCTCTAAAGCCCCACTTTAATTTGGAGTGACTTTAAGCATTAGCTTAAATGCAGCAATATTAGCATCGCAACCTCTAAACAGCCTTGTAATTCAAAGGATCCATTAATTCACCAGAGAAACCTGTACACACAAGAAAATGGATCAGGTTCGGAACATATTTATACATTACAGAATGTGATGACGGTGATTTTTAATCATAGTGGCATTTGTGCCACTGAAAATCACTCTTTAGACTCCAAGTTCTTTTAAATTTCTGTGCAAAACTAACATTGTTGAATGATACAGGTCTGTTTTAGGTAAACATTATGAAATAAAATAAATTTAAACAGTTTGGTTTCCTCACAAAGGCCATAAACATGGATTCATAGTGACTTGGCTGCTCTAAATTGCCCCCATCTAAATTGTCCCTATATAGTAAGTGTGCCTGTGTCACTGAATGATGGATTGGCACCCTGTCCTGGGTGTATCTGCCCAGCACCCAAAACATTCTCCCTAGGATATTCATGGAGAACTGCCCGCATCAACCCCAGTTTGTGATATAGCAGTCAGAATAATGAGCTGTGATACTTAAAATATGAAAAATATAAAAGTTGTGTAGCACACGCTGCAAAATGTAAATCAACCCGTTCCTGTTTTCCGGCTCTCAGAACTCTCGGACTGAGATGGATGTCCGTGTCTCTAGGGACAGTCTGAATAAAGTTGCCCGTAGACCCTGTGATTCTCTGCCAAGGGCAATAACGGCTGCAGTACAGAAGGAGCCTCACATTTCTCATTAAGCAATTACACATTTGACTAATCTTCCACCACTGCCGAAGCCCTAAATTCATTACTTAGCGGAGCTTCATGTATATCCTTCATGCTTGCATTGTCATTCCATAGGAACTACTACTGATAACTACGAATTCACCCAGATACATCACACCTAACAAGCGGAGTACGGGTATGAGTAGAATTTTTAATTATATTGTCAGGACTACAATTCACAAATGTACCTATGTGTGATCCACAGATATGCCTAAAGAGGCACACTGGCCAAATGTTAGTGAACAGCCCCCTAAATGAAAGTATTAAATCAGATTAATAATGCAGTAATAAAGCCATTTTCTTACAGAAATAAATCAGAACTAGCTCCAAAAGCTTGTATAATATATATTTGTGTGATGGTCCACTTCTGGTACAAGTAAAATTTAACATTTGAAATAAGTTGTGTCTATTAATTTTATTCTTATTATATTTATTTGATTTGATTTTTATTAGTTGTCTTTTATAGGCAAGTGGGTTTGGCCATTAATCTGAAGGTTGGGGGTTTACCAGAAGTTACGCCCTTAACCCTAATTGCTCTATTAGTGCACTATGATGGCTGACTGATGTTTTGACCCCAACCATCAAGTTGAGATTCTTGTAAGTCCTTTGGATAAATAAATAATGTAGGTCTAAAATAAAGTTGCCTCACAGAGAAGTGCTGCTATACATACGTGATGTCCTGGTCTTTAGAAAATAGACCGATCATTAATAAATCATTAGAAATAAATAGACCCGTTAATTTTTAGGTTGGCAGTTCATGAAAATTCATGTGATAATACACACCCACCGATTCTCTCGAATGCTTTTTTTTTCCACTACAAAAAAGTCCCTGATTGTGTGTTTGCCCTTTGCACGAATCCAATGAATCATCTAATCAGGTTGTATGGTCTAGTTCTACTTCAGGACCAGTGATGTTACAGGAATTGGATGGGCAATAAATTCTGCAGCTGATGGCGAACTCTGCAATGGTGGCATTTTTCCATCTCCCCAAAGAACCCTCTTGCCACAGCACTTTAATTTGATACAATGTCCCAGTGTGCTATAAGCGGCGAGCAGTCACACGGAGCCCTTCTCTCCCGGGGAGCCGATGCTCGAAGGAGGCCGGCGATTTGTCATGTGCTACCAGATATAGTGCAACCTTGGCAAAGTGCACACGAGTGGAACGCGGCGAATCATCATGAACTAAAGTTTGGGTAAATTCAATGACACCCCGACTTTAAGTAACCTCATTAAAGTGTGCGGACAAGAGGACGAGACTTGCCGGCTCCTTTTTCGGCTCGGCGCATGTTTCTTACATGCCTGACTTCGTGGCTGTCGGACTGCCAATGAGAAGCAGACCTCAGACCGCGGCTTGAATACAAAGGAATATAATTGAAAAGCAGAATTTACACTTTGCCCCGGGAAGCAGCGGTTGATGAAATGACACAGCGGTGCACCGCAAGTTAGCAGATCTCACCTTTAGTGTTATTAAAGGAGGTCTGGGATTAATGGTACTTCATTACGCTGCACCCTCAGAGTGAAGTTTCCCACCCGCTTCGTCTGTGTTAATCATTCAGCACCGAATACAACCACACTGACGAGGAAGGGATACAGTCGGCTAAAAGATCTAATAATAATAATAATAGAATTTTATTTATATGCGCCTTTCAAGAAACTCAAGGGCACAATACAACAAGAACATAAAATGAAAAAAGCAAAGGATAAGACCTGAATGAGGACTGACATCTATTTATATATATATACATATATATTTGAGTGTAAGGGTGGCATGGAGCTCAGTGGTTAGCATGTTCTCCTCTCAGCACTAGGGATTCCCGGTTCGAATCCCAGTCTGGGTGAAGTTTCCATGTTCTCCTCGTGTCCGCGTGGGTGTCCTCCAGGTTCTCCGGTTTCCTCCCACAGTCCTAGAACATGGATCAAAGTCAATTGAATTCTCAAAATTGCCCCATATAGAGTGTGTCTGTGTGAGTGAGTGTGTGCTCAGTGACATATTGGCACCCTATCCTGGTTGTATATGCCCGAAACTTTCTCCCTGTGATCCTAGTAGAGGATAAAGCGGAAGATAATGGATGGATGGATATACAGTATAAAGTGTGTGTGTGTGGGGGGGGGGTTCTTTATGAGTGGAGTCATCATATCCTCCTTGTGTCTGTGTGAGTCATCTCCACATCCAAAGATGTTTATAGGTAAATGGGAGATTTGTCCCAGGCTTCAGGGGTGTAGACAGCAGCTCCATCGTGGTGCCGGTCCCAAATATTTCCCATTTGGCCGCAACTTTTATTACACGGACACGTATGCATTCAAACAGAAGTTTTCCTTAAAGCTCTGAATCCCAAATTCCACCTTTAACCCTCTGGTCAGCAGTCCAGTACCACAAGCAGTGACCCTCAATGCTCTCCGTGTACTGCTGCACATCCACAATCCAAACAGCTTCAATAAAGCCAAGAAGCCTCCTGTTCAGTAAAGCAATTCGTGAAGCCATTTCATCCTCTTTAACCCCCGGACTGTCTCGTCATCATCTCCAGGAACGGCATCAAAGCATTTCTGAGTCTGTGCGTCTCGAGCGTTCGCCTGCCAGCCATCCGTGCTTTTTTAAAAGATGTCACTCGGATGAACTCATAAACCTCCAATGTGCATATCATATACAAATGAGCTCGTTCTATCTGTTGCATTCTTTACCTGCCTGATGATTATTCATTGTATGCCATACATAATCCTCCAATCCACCCCTGTCCTGATGTATATAGAAGATGGAGACACATCTTAGATTCTGAATTGTCTAATCCACCTACAATAAGTCTGGCAGTGGAGGCGGTGGGTGGGTGCTTTTCCTTTTTTTCGGAGTCCTCTGTACAGAAGACCAGATTGGAAGACGGTGTATTGCCTTTCTTAATGAACACATTTTGAATGAATGGCGAAATCACAGCGGGATCTCTTTGAACGTCTTTTGTCCGTGGGCTTTTCTCTTCCCCCCTAGTTGTTGTAAAACCGAGAGCTCGACCTCTGGAGTTGCAGCAATTGTTCGAACAACAGGCCTTATAGAATTGGAACTGAAAATCCATAAATGCTTCTCGTAACGTTTTTAAAAGGAGCGAAAACGCTATTGAAATGTAAAAATGGAACCTTTCGCCCCTAGTGTCTGACAATAGAGCATGTCTGTCGGCATATTTTAAAAAAAAATATGGAACCATCTGGAACATTTTGGTAACTTTTGGGGAATAAAAATCTCACAAAGTTCAAAACTTCACACGGGATGTGAACAGGTCATAAGAGTCGGTCAACGTTTATAGACTGGACTGGAATGTGAATGGAGGCCGCAGCATCAGGCATGTGGAGACTCAACACACTCATCCAAAATGCCAAAAGCTGTAGGCTGCCTAATGGACGGGGTTTGAGACAGTTGTGGAGAACCCTCAAAAAGCTGGTGGAACCATACCCACCACTCATAAAAACCTGCTGGTGCAACCAAGGAGTCTATTCTGCAAAAAAGACTTCATTAACTAGAGAAATTCACAGGAGATCAGTCATACCAGCAGCATCTCCCTCCACAATGCATCATCTCTGTGACAGCACATAGACGGTGAGACTGATAGAGAAATAAATTCAGACTGCTCATTTGCATATCATCTTTATACTGTATTTTGTAGATGGTATAGGAGTGTATGACCTTATTATGTGCTTCTGAATAAATAGCATAAAAAAACACTCTAAAACATTACAAAATGGAGTGACATCATAATGCACCCTAGGAATTAAGGATGGATGTGACATAAAATGGGTAGATCCGATCCTCAACTCTAATTGGCTGTCCAGCCATGACATTATTGACAATAACACACACCTCTTCACATTCATATCAATATGTCACAAACAATACATTATTTTAAATCATGTACCAAAAATTAGAAATACAGATTAATATAAACAGCGAACAGATTTGTGATGAGCACTAAACCTGTATCCGTTACTCAGTGATCAGCGTTAAAAACCGGACTAAAATTCGAGTTTTTGTGACTGTTTTTAAAAAGCAATAAGACACTCAGTGATGTGTTTTGTTGTAAATAAATCAATGAAAAAAACTCTTTTTTTTACTTTATTTTACTTTATTGCTTATTCTAATTACTTATGATATTTCCTTATGAAGTATAAAGAAATCAAAATCAGCCGCGAAACATGAGAAGCTAGGGCGGCTCATGGAGGCTCATCTCCCCTGTCAGTCCTCGAAGTAATTACAGACTGTCCAACCCACTTCAGAGCAAAAATCCACTCTAACCGAAGCTGTCCAGCTCCATTTTGCACCAAAGTCCTCTGGATATGGCCGAAGTAAAGCTTGAGAAGATGATCTGTCTTAAGTGACTGCTACACCCACTTAACAAGGAGAAAAATATCACCCTAGTTCCTGCCCTGGGTGATCCCATCTCTATTTAGTGAAGGAACCAAAGACAGATGGGCCCTTGGCCTTTATATATTTGGCTCAGGCTGCCGCAGTTGGGATTTTGATAGGTCTCACTCATCAAAACGGCCCATTACACCGAAAAGAAACATTAGGCATGTCCGCCGCACAGGTGCAACAGCTTAACTCGAGGAGCATCGGCCTCTGATGGATGGTCCCCAGTGCTTCATGCTGGCTTCGGACTTGTTTATCCAGCTGATAATCATTTGAAAAAAAAGGCCCTTACATTAAAACCACAATCGCAGCCCTCTGTCATGCAAAATTCACAGCTATTTTAAAGCCGGGTTTCATTTTCTCATCATTAACCCATGCGCTCACCGCGTACGTCTCATTTGTTACACAAGTTGTGCAGGTTAACAGGACTTCTGTGACTTATCCCCTCGTTCTTCTTTATTTGGAATCCACTAGTCTTCGTCCAGTTCATCTTCAAGCCGCCGCCGAGTTTGAAATATTCCGTGAAACAGCGGAGACAAACTCTACACCCAGCTTTAAGGACGTCAAGCTTCAACACCACAGGAGGACGTCCGTAGCATCCCATTCCGTAGTCTCATAGTCTGTCTCTGTGCGAATCCCCCTCACAGCATGAGGTTTACTGTGTGTTCAATTAACATTTACAACGGCGCTTTTATTAAGACGCTGGTAAATTTAATAGATTTCCCATCTGCTTCGGCTTGTTGGGTTGATGCTAGAAGCAATTAATCTTTCGCTTTTTTAAAAAAATGACATTTTAGGCTGAAGTCGCAATTTTTTCTCTTTTATATTACATCACAATACAGAGTTTTGATCCTCATGAGGATCCCAACTCAATGGTTGAGGTCAGAGTTCAGGAAGGTTAAGGCTCTTACTCATAAGGCCCTAACTTACACCGTCATGATGTTCATTGATATCTTAGTTCAAGTAATTTATTTCTATAGCACTTTTTATTACAGTACATCGTCACAAAGCAGCTTTACAGTGTTATAAGCCTTTAATCCCCAAAAGAGCAAACTGAAGCGACAGTGGCAAGAAAAAAACTCCCTATTATGTTGTTATCTTAAAGAAGAAACCTTGTGAGGACCGAGGCTCAGTGGGGGACTCATCCTCCTTGAGTGGGGGGGCAGCATCAACAGTGTAGGACAGCCATGTACAGATTGTGTAATGATCAGGTGACCCGTATTTAACAATTCAAAACTTCCACAAGTCCATTGAGAGTGTCCTGCAGGACCGCCAGTCCAATTCAAACCCAGGTTCCATTCAGTTCACCCCGCCCACAGTCTATTCTCACGCCTTCCGCCTGCGTTGTTTAACTAGCAACCTTGCGTGTGAATATGTCTCCCCCGATGGGCCAACGCCGGTAAATGCTGGATAGAACCGAATGCTATTAAATCTGACTGCATTTGCAGATCCATAGTATATGCACACAATACTGTGGGTTCTCCATTCACAGGAACATTGGGAACCTCATGAAACAGCGCATTGAGTCCAGGTAGTTGCACCGATCAAATAGCAACCTGCGAAAGTCAGAGTGCCACCTGGTTCTTAAAGGGAACAGCAAGTGACACACTGATTTGTGTCACTGGTTTATTGTATGTTATGCCCAAAACATCTAAATATCACTAAAACAGGGTCCTACATTGTGCACTAGTTCCTCACTACCTGATCAGCCTCACTACCTCATACACACACATACACACATGTTCATCCACTCCAAGTTCCAAGTGCCACTCTCCACCTATCCCTTCACGCCCAGGTAAGATTAATTGCATTCTGTTGGCTCTCATTCTGAACCCATGCCTCCTGATGCATCAGATGATTATATTTCCTTCCAAGCGCAGAATAAATGCATTGGATCCCTGCTCCTTTTAATTCTCCCGGTGGAATGGCCTTATCAAATGGAAATGGTTTTGACCCATGGAAGCTGGACCTCGAGCCTGAAACAAGGACTAAATGTTACAGGCGGCGCCCCCCGGTGCGTGCACAAGGCTTTTTCTCTATCGGAGGAGAGAAGACGGCGAGGAGCATAGAGGACACACAGCCACATCAATTTTCCATCAGACCCTGGGTTCAGCGTTTAATTTGGTCCATGGCACTGAACTCACACAAGGGCAGGGGGACTGATCAAGCTTCTTTACCCGCCAGGGAAATGTCAATATTTACTTAGCACCAAGCTGCAAGACTGAAAATACCTTCTCTTATTAATTTTATTGTTTCGGCTATGGTCTGTTGTTTCTTGGCGATATTGTTTGCCAATGAATCAGTAATGATGAGCATTAGGGTTTAGCAACACTGCCAAAAATAAGAGGGGGAACTGGCATCCCACAGAGCAGAGTCTGGCAACCAAGGATGGACAGAAAGCATCTCGTATTGCAAAATAAAGAGCTGTGCGGAATAAAACGAACAAGTTAAGTGAATGGAGGCATCCGCAGCAGAGATATAACAATGAAAGTGATGAAGAAAAATGTTGTTGGAAACGAGCAGGAAGTTACAAACCACCTTAAACCAGATTGAACTAGCCTGAATCAGCTTAAACCAGTTTGAATAGATAGACAAATTAATATTTGCAAACCAGAATAAACTGGCTAGAACTAGCGCCAACCAGGTTGAACAGATCATCTTAGAGGACATTTGCAAATCAGTTGATTGTAATTATGATTATAATTAAACTCGATTGAATCCGCTCAAACCAGCATGAATAGATATACAGACAGACAGACATGGACCTGTTACTTCAATTGTACATTTGCAAGTCTAATTAAACCAGTTCAAACCCGATTAAACTAGACTAAACCAGCCTGAACCAATTAAAACCAGCTTAAACCAGATGTTTGCAACATTCATAACTCCAACTTACTAGATTGTTTATGTATTTATTTCACCAAAATAAGTAAAAACTCTCAGATCAGCCATTATAATAAGACTCCAACCAACCCACCTGGCACCAACAAACACGCCACACACAAAATAATGACCTTGCTCCATTCATAAGGTTTATATTAGCATTATTTTTAGTTGCACGACTGTAAACATTCCATTACTTCATGACTGGTGCCAGTGTTTCCATGGAAGTGGTTCATATGATTCAGAATCTGGATGTTTTCATTGGGGGGCACCACAGCTCTCCTCTATCGCTCCAACCACTTGCATGTCCTCCATCACCACGTCTATAAACCACCTCTTCGTCCATTTTCTCATCCTCCTGCCTGGTGGTTTCATCATCAGCGTCCTTCTGCCGATATAAACCTCCTCTCTCCTCTGTACATGACCCAGCCAAATAGTCCTACCTGTCCTAACCCTCTAATAAACCCATTTCTAATATTGTCTATGCTCATCACTTCCTCTAATACAATACAGTTATTCTATTCCAATCTATAAACTTCAAAGCACATCATTCCTATTATTTCACACTGCAATCAATCAAATTCCAGTTTTGCACAACCTACTATAAACTAAGTGGCCATTTCCAGGTAAGCAGGACTGTAAATGATGGTTTTGCAGTCGCCATCTGAAGCCCATCTGTCGCCCCGAACTATTTGTCAGCCAATTTCGACGTCATCCATCAATGTGCAGGGACCGAACCCGTATTGATTAGACACTGGACCGGCACAATGTGCATGAATCTCCTGCTGAGTTGACACTAATGCTTCGAACAAGGGTCACAATGTCCTGGGTTCAATGACACTGATGAAAGACCGGAGCATGATTAAGAGAAGTGGATTTATCGATGAGCACTGCATTATGGATGGTATCAAATAGAGAAACGCCAAAAAACAAGGTCGGAGGACTGCGCACTCCCACTTCTTTTGTGTTTTTGTATTTATTTGTGTAAAGTTTGTTTGTGGTTTAATATACAAATATTTGTATGTACTTATATATACTTATTGTCATTCATTGATTCATCTCAGGGCGGCACGGTGGCTTGGTGGTAAGCACGTTCGCCTCTCGAATCCCCATCTGGGTGGAGTGTCCATGTTCTCCCCGTGTCCGCATGGGTTTCCTCCGGGTTCTCTGGTTTCCTCCCACAGTCCAAAAACATGGATCAAGTCAATTGAGTTCTCCAAATTGCCCCAGGTAGAGTGTGTTTGTGTTCGTTTCTGTGTGTGTGAGTGTGTGCTCAGCGATAGATTGGCGCTCTGTCCTGGATGTATCTGTCCAGCGCCCGAAACGTTCTCCCCTGGGGAACCCCCCCCCCTTGACCCTAATATAGGATAAAGCAGAAGATAATGAATGAATGAATGAATGAATGATTCATCTCATCTCATTATCCTCCGCTTATTCCTATAGTAAGTACTATATAAGGATTGCAGGGGGGGGGGGGGGGTGATGGGTCCCTATGCCAATTCATCGGAGAAGGAAGGGCGCTGGGTTGATACACTCTGAAACGGCCGGTTGGGCTTGCGGGATGAACGTGGACAGATGGACGTTACTTTCAGTGATAGGAGTGTTGTGGGTTGGGTGAAGGGTGGAACCGAGAACAGTAAACTGTATGTAAAGATAATTTATGCAATAACTAGTTCAGCTAACATTCTGCGTGCAGGTATTTGAGAAGAGGCGAGACGCTGAGTGTATTTTACTTTTGCAATCAGAGTACAATCTCCAGCCTGAAGCAGGTCTTCCTCTTATTCAAGACCCTGATTGTGAAGAGAGACATCACCCTGGGTAGCACAATCGTGATTGTGAAATTCAGCACTGCTTTTTTTAGGTTGAAAAGTAGTTCTGAGTAAATCTGTCAGTCTGCGATGGAGGGGGAATTGGGGGGAATTGCTTTCGGCTGTCTGCCGTTAGTCTCCATGGAAGTTTAGAGTCGGTGCTTTGTCTCATTTTGACGTTTGTGGATGCCAGAGAGCGGATGAGACTTTTACAAGATGCGAGGAGCATCATATTTAGCCTCCACCAGGAGGGGGACCTCCCGCTTTCCACGCCAGCCGAAATGTTTGCCATGTTTAATGATGCGCAAAACGCTCCTGAGTAAAAGGCATTCATCTTTATTGTGGTCCTCTCCTGGAGGGCTGTCTGCCGCCGCTAAGCAGAAGTGACATCACAGCTGAGACAGACCAAAAAACATGGGATGACGTCTTCCATGAATTCTTTTACATAACGATACGGGAGCCAGCTGATGACTTATAGCAATGATGGCATCCAGTGTTTTATATATGGAGTTTCCTCATGTCTGCTGGTCTCTGGGTTCTCTGGTTTCATCCCACAGTCTAAAAAGATAGATTCAAGGTGGATTGGTTGCACTAAATTGCCCTCATATAGTGTGTGTGTGTGTGTGCCCTGTACTGCCCTGTACTCATGGACATCCCCTGGATGTCCATGAGCCCCCCTCCCTCCCCACGGCAACTCTAGTATAGAATTAAGGGGAAGATAATGGATGGGTGCCCAAAGATATATTTGCGCCCTGTCCTGGGTGTATCTGCACAGCGCCCGAAATGTTCTCCCCTGGATGGACATGGGGGAAACCCCCCCCCCTCGCGTGACCCTAGTAGAGGATTAAATGGAAGTTAATGTGTGGATGAATAAATTAATGAATTAATAGGCGCCAGTTTTGCTCAAGTCAGTTCCGTTAGGTTATGATGACCTCAATCTGAATTCCGAAGTGAAACAGCCTTCAAGATGGCCGTTTAACCCTTGTTCCTCCAGAAATCAGTCCCTGATCCAGTACTTTGACCCCAACCTTCAATGTATCATATTTGTTGCTTTGGACATAATGCAAATGTAATAGGAATGGAATGAATTCTGAGATCTGGCCAGGTTTCTGGCAGCTCCTTCATCATGGCGCCTCCCTCTGGAGCCATTCCACCTCTAAATAAACTTCCTGAACCAATCGATCTTTCCTGTGATGGCAGATTAAAGCAAAGGGCTTGTAAACACAACCACGATCATACAATCACACAAGTACCCTAAAACGTTTGAACTTTAAAGGGATGTTGGCATAAATATCTTTTACAAGTCGCTGCTTGAAAAATATGGTTCGTCAATATCGTTGTTTCCTCTCATTAATCCTCGACAGACCAACTCTTCCGCCGTGATTCCCTCATTTTGGCATCTGAGCGGGAGAAGAGATGACTGATTGTTTAATCACACATGGGTAAGCTGCAGTGCCACGCCAGCCCATTAATCACTCTAGAGCCTGGCCTTTCAGCCGCATCAGCCCCTTGATTCCCAAATCCCCTGAAATTACCCAGATGCAACCTAATGCGGAGCCCAAATGCCTTTCAGAGAAAAGAAAGCCGGTCTGAAATCTCTGGTCTGATACTCTAGCTACCTTTGGTTTGCCTTTTCCAGTGGACTTTACCACCGGTGTGATTCACTGGTTTCATAGTATCGTGTCGGTGTGATGGTAGTTAATGGGGTTTGGTTTCTGTAACCCATCGTGTCTGATGACTCTCAATCCACAAAATTTCTCAAACACCACAGCAAGTGAAGAGATGTGGGAGCTAGAAATCTTAAAAAAGGCATGGGCGCAATGCAACTCAACATCCTGCGCCTTCACAACTCCTCCTCTGCTGCCTCCCCTCTTCCAGCAGCGGGGTTTGCTTACATGTAGTCTAAGAAATGCAGCTGGGATGAAATAAATTGGCGGGGAACGACCACAGAAATAAGTGTTACTCGAGCTGCTGTGCAGAGTTTGAAAGGAAGAAGTATTCCTGCAGGAGGGAGCATCTGAGTTCGTGGTGCTTGTGGGCATGTTGGATTTACATCAGAGCCGGGCTCAGCCGACGAAGGCAATGGAAGGGCATCAACCAGCCCACGCTGTATTCATGCAAAGCGATCAATACGCATCTCATCGTAGAGAAAGCAGGAGAACAATCGCCACGAGCTAAACACAATCACTGATGTGGTGGATGCTAAAATTATAATTAGCTTTAATATTGTCATCATTATAATAAAAGTGTTAATGCAACTGCTACAGCATTCAATGTTCCAACAGCGACTTCCATACTTCTTTGTTTGAGTTGCAGAGGAACCTCATTGTCCAGCAGAGAAGCCAAACCACAACCACACTGGACGTCTTTGAATTATAATATCGATTGCAACATCAAAGGTCGAAAAGGGTCAAAAATCATCGCATCAGCCAAATTCTGTGGGAGGCCTCCTTTGTAAACTGGAGACTGATATTGTTCATGCCTAAAACCACAGTTAAAAACATATTTACTACAGGATTTGTCCAGCATCTCATTTGTTGGGTAAGTGAGCGGAGTAAGTGAAGGGTCGATGTAGAGGAGACAGTGGAACATTGGAACAGTCTAGAACTGTGTTAGCTGTGGATCTGGCTCCTGAAGAAGATAAACTATGTGTCATGAACAGATGCTGGAGACCCGTACCATAAAGCTAAAACCAGATTTATTCCGAAAACATCCACAAGGAGGATACAGCGTCCAGAAATGAATAATAAAAAAAACAATACACAAATACACCTGAATTCAAAAACCCTCAGCGGAGCAAGCAGGCTAACCAACAGAGTACACTGAAAATAAAAGCACACTGAAAATTAATACAGATGATGCAATAAAAAAGTAAAAAATTACAAAGGATGGGACTATTAATCCAGATATACAAACACTCAGAAGAGCAAATGGAGCTAATAAAGCTAACATAGCAACATAGTTAATAAAGCTAACAGGGTGTTACTACAAAGACCATCAAGCTCCTTTATTCCTTCTTTCATTAATCGATCTATTATCTTCTGCTTTATCCCCTACTAGGGTCATGGGGGGGGGTGGGTGCCCATGCCTATCCAGGGGAGAACGTTTCGGGCGCAACATGCAAACTCCACCCAGATTGGGATTCGAACCGGGAATCCCTAGTCCTGAGAGGAGAACATTTAAAAAAAAAAAAAAATAGACTCACGCAGTGTCACGCCTGACATTTTATTTTTACTTTTACTGGAGCACTAATAAATAGTTATTATTTTTGCAAATTAATCAAAGTCACACTATGAATTTGTCCATTTTTTCTGTTGGGATGTTACTAGGGTCTAAGGGAAGTTTGTATGTTCTCCCATTCATAGTTTGAAGTTGATGCTTTGTGACAATGTACTGTTGTAAAAAGCGCTATATATAAATAAATTACTTAAGTTCTGCCTTGGGGCAGCATGGTGGCTTAGTGGTTAGCACGTTCACCTCTCAGTACTAGGGATTCCCGGTTCGAATCCCCATCTGGGTGGAGTTTCCATGTTGTCCCCGTGTCCGCGTGGGTTTCCTCCGGGTTCTCCGGTTTCCTCCCACAGTCCAAAAAACATGGATCAAGTCAATTGAGTTCTCCAAATTGCCCCATATAGAGTGTGTCTGTGTGTGTGAGTGTGTGCCCAGTGATAGATTGGCGCCCTGTCCTGGGTGTATCTGCCCAGCGCCCAAAACGTTCTCTCCTGGATGGGCATGGGAACCCCCCCCCCCCCCCCCCCCCCCCCCCCCGCGACCCTAATAGAGGATAAAGCGGAAGATAATGAATGAATAAATGAATGAATGAATGAAGTTCTGCCTTTTTCCCCAAAATAGTTAGGGTTAGTTCGGTTGACTTTGAGCAGATGGGTTTTGTGGATCAGAGGTCAGGAGGCAACTGCATATTAATGCCCATGCTTTTAAATTGGATGTTTAAAACTAGTTTATAGTTATACAGTAGTTCAAAGTTCTCGGTTGCGATGGCTTCCCACAAACTTGCAGCCATAAACTGTTCGTATTACAAGCCTCCCTGCACAGGTTCAGCCAGACTCTGATTATTGCCCAGGCTGACTGAGCCTTTCATTCTGATTTCCCTTTTCCATTTTTGATGATATAATGCCCTGTCTGAGTTCTCACACCTCCATGACTGAGGAAGGTTGCAGTTCATAGCCGGTGTTTGAAGAAACCCATTTTGCATAGTCCGGATTTGTTGTGCCGTTAACAGGACGTAGCAGACAGTGAGACAGCAGTGTGTGTGTGTGTGTGTGTGTGTGTGTGTGTCTCGAGGTTTATTAGTCTCTCCACTTTCCCAGGCAGCAAAGCCCTCTAAGCCATATGCCTTATTTTGCCATTCCCTTTCATGTTAGCGGAATAAACTTATCAGTTTAATGCAGTCTTCCAGATATCACACTGATTCACGTCCCCTCCGGCCCGTCAGGAAACTTCGGCGGAAGATGAAAGTGGAGCGAGAGGCGAAGAATATTCACTTTAAAACGCACTCAAAAGCAGACTGCGGCGACGTGTCAGGGTTCAGCAAAAGGTCAAGGGAAGATTACAGCGGAGGCAGGGCTGCTAAAAAGGACGGGGCTCGCGCTGTATCCGCATTAGCCTGCATCGCGCCGGCTGCTGGGCCGAGGGGACCCGCCGTGCATGTAGATCACCTCGCGAGTCTGACCCGGGTATCCAATCTAATGAAAACTCCATAGGCCCAAGAATAAACTTTTCAACTGCGGCTCGGAAAACATGAGTAAGCGTTATTACATATGCAGCGCTGTTTGAAATTGGTAATAAACAGGACCTCAGCAATTCTGCACTTGTCAGCTGATGCACCCTGTGCTGACAGCAAACTTCACAACGGCCAATGAGCTAAAAGAAAAGATCACCGTTCGTCTATAGCAGACCTGGGTGATTTACAGAACCCCCCTACCTAGATAGCTTAGGCTGAGATGGGGCGCTGCTCGGCCACTGCAGAACTGACAAGATGCCAGGGAACCAAATATGATTTAAGCATTATGATGTCTAAGGTCTGTCCATGTCAGGTAGCGTATAATAATTTATATTTATATCTATTCTATTTTATACTACTCTTTATATATATATATATATATATATATATATATATATATATATATATATATATATATATTCTTAAATTTATTTTATATACTGTATGTCACAGGTGCCTGCGGCACCTGTCCCTCGTTTGGGTCCTTAATTGTTTCAGTTGGGTGATTGGTTTGTTTTTTGCACGTGTTCAGTTGGTTTTGTATTTATTCTTAGTTTTCCATCAGTCGGCGCACGTCTTTGTTTGTGGTTTTTTCATACCCAATGTTACTTTGTTTCGTTTGTTCCCCCTTTCTGTTGGTGTCCCGTCACCACTTTTTTTATAAAATTTTCGAGTTTTGGATTTTATCCCGGTGTCTCTCTCTCTCCTTCCGCGTTCAACCACGTTGCGGCGCTGTGCATCATCTCCGCGTGGGTCGCATTCGTGGGAGTGTTTTCTGTGGACCGATGCACGCATTCTTCCCCGCGTGGTCGGTATCCCGGGAGCGCTCATTAGGCGCGAGCGGCTGAACGCTATACCTCCGCGTTAGCCGCCCTCTCCCGGGGAAAGACGGACAATGGTAACACTGTATATACATATATTTATATATTATATTTATAGATAAATATTCTATATTTTATTTATATTTGTAGTGGTATATTATTCATTAATTCATTCATTCATTATCTTCCGCTTTATCCTATATTAGGGTCGCGGGGGGGTTCCCCATGCCCATCCAGGGGAGAACGTTTCGGGCGCTGGGCAGATACACCCAGGACAGGGCGCCAATCTATCACTGGGCACACACTCACTCACACAGACACATTCAATATGGGGCAATTTGGAGAACTAAATTGACTTGATCCATGTTTTTAGACTGTGGGAGGAAACCGGAGAACACGGAGGAAACCCATGCGGACACGAGGAGAACAAGGAAACTCCACTTAGATGGGGATTCGAACCGGGAATCCCTAGCGCTGAGAGGCGAACGTGCTAACCACTAAGCCACCGTGCCGCCTCGTGGTATATTATATATATTATTTATATTCATAGTTGTATACTGTATTATATTTCACATTTCACATAGCGATATGTGTAATTGTCATTTTCTTCTTAAAAATGTAAATTTTAATTTAAAAAAAATTATAAATAAATAAAATAATAATAATAATAATAATAATTCAAATAACAGGGTAATCAGGGTCCGTGACCCATAATTTCATTCCTATCTCATGTAACACGTGATATTAATGATAATAAAATTTTCTTGAATCTTGAATCTTGAATCTTGAATACTGCTACCTATACATCCTAACTGGCCCATATAAAGAACATATAAAACTCTCCACGTGGCCGTAACGTGTGCACTGTGCTATACATGTGTAGCTTAATGCTCCGCCTTAAAGATGCGAAATTAGAGAAAGCAGACGATTTGCTGATGCACAGTTTGTGTTCGTCGTCATTGAAGCTGCAGTGCAGGTGGAGATGTGCATTACAAGGCCGTAAAAACAGCATGTCTATGTTAATCCTGTTATATATTCCTTTTCATCCCACTAAACCGTAATGCATTGCCGGGATGGTAGGAAGGCATTTTATTATCAGCCCTTGTTTAAGTCATGGGCCATTATTTTTATATAATTTACTAAAGCGGAAACTGTGCAGCGCCGATGCTATAATTCACTAACGGAGCGGTTATGCAATCGGGCCGCTTTAATAATATACAGCCGGCTTTTCCTGCGAGTCTGAAAACATTGCTGCCGGCTGTGTGCGCGGCTCGCAGTATTACTGTTTAATATTGCCATGCGGTTCCTAGGGGAGAGAGACAGTCGTGCACTTCAGGGCTTGTAAATTCGGCTCCGAATGAGGCCTTGCCCGGTCCCTGTCCTACTGTTCAGGAGGTGCCTCGGTAGACAGAAATGCAATATTTACCCTCCGTGAATTATTTCCGGGCGATGATCATAAATTTCCAGGCTTTCCGATAACTTTACGCTCACGTTTGTCTCGCCACGATCATTCTTTTTTTCTTTTTTTTCATCCTGGAGGCGACGATGCTGCTTATGAAATCAATATCGCTTGCTCGGGCTGCAATTAGCCACAAATTAATCACTGCCCCGGGTGTCCGGGATCATAAATAATAGCCGGACGAGACCCGGTGACCACACCGGACCCACCGAAGCCTGGTAAGCGCGACGTGGCCGACGAGATAAGGAAAACATTTCCAGATCAATCAAAATGTTTTTCTTCTTTTCATGCAAGTTGGAGGAAAAAAAAAACATAAGGGGGCCCAAAATCGACCTTTGATGGATGCCTGCTCGTAGCCGTGTGTGGTGGCGGGAATCGATTGAATGATTCATTTCAAGAGCTTTAATGGCGACCCACTGTTGCTCCCACAGCTCCGTGAACCTTTTATGTGCCGGTAATGCCATTTGATATGTTCTTTCGATTCACCCCGCGTCCTCCCTAAAGGGCTACAGCATTACAAGTTAGCTTACAGCAGACAACAAACAACACCATTTATGAGTCTCCCCTACTACCTGCTAATGAAGACAAGAGAAGGAAATCGATTCATGAATCAATACTGTCACTGTCATATAGCCTTATAATTTAATGGCTGACCTCTTAACGCAAAGCTAATGCATTGCAGCCCTTTAATAAGGTATTAATCAGTCTCATTTCTTAACCTCGGTGGGATCTGGGAATTCGATTCAGCCCATGTTTCAAAGGGTTTAAGAAGCAGCCAAGGTCATATTAAGGATTTGATTGAAATGACTCAATTACTGGATGATTATTTTATTATCCAATCTAAATTCAAGCGCTGATATTTCCCCCAGAGACCACCATGGTCACGTGATCAGGTTATGCATATTCAGCGGCTATTTAAGTGCGGCAAAAATCACTGGTTAAGGCAGTCATAGGCTTGAGGTTAAGCAACCAGCCTTAACCAAGTACTATCGCTGAAGTGCCCTTGTAGAAGGCTCCTAATAACTGCTCCCCGTGATGCTCACCACCCTGGGCATGTGGGTTCACTCTACCTATGTGTGTACATGTGTGTGTTTCCGTGTGCAGATGGGTTAAATGTGAAGGGCACACTCCTCTGTGGGTCATTTTAAATGAGTCATAATTTCAATAATGCTAGATGCAAGCAAATGCTAATGCACCACAGAGTGTGGTAAATGTAAATATTTTAATGATCTCTATCTTGTACTGAAGCGCATGTTTTACTTCACACTACAGTATGGTTCTTCTGTTCCACAAGCTTTTCTGCTCGGCCGTCATGGTACGACTTTCTTATGGCCTGTAATCCACCTGGCATTTCTATTCCAGACCTACGCCTGAGCTGGGTTTGTATTATCCATGGTTCCCGATTGTCCGTGACATGTTTTGTGCTTCAGACTATCCGCTGCTGACGGCAAGAAGGTTCAGCGCTGCTGCGTTCAGTAGGGTTGATGCCTGAGGTCTATTTGTTGTGCATTTTTTTCGCCGTTGGCTGGAGGCTCAGCATCATGAGAGATGTGACTGTCGGTGTACGCTTTGTGTATTTCACGGAACATTGCAAATATTTCTGGTGACTGTGATCAAACCCAACCGGCCCCATCTTACACCCATGATGCTCATCGCTATTTTACGCCCCGCCAACAGGCTATTCTCATGGCTTTCACCTGCGTGGTTTAAATAGCAATGCTGCGTGTGAATATATCTCCCCCGATGGGAGTGGCTGTCTTGAAATGAGGCAGATACATTTCTCAGAAACAGAAATAGACACACACACACACAACCACACACATCAGCACATTATACTGCAGTTACTATTTCTTTTGTGGTCAGTACTAGGGCAGCACGGTGGCTTATTGGTTAACACGTTCGCCTCTCAGCGCTAGGGATTCCCGGTTCGAATCCCCATCTGGGTGGAGTTCCATGTTCTCCCCGTGTCCGCCTGGGTTTCCTCCGGGTTCTCCGGTTTCCTCCCACAGTCCAAAAACATGGATCAAGTCAATTGAGTTTTCTAAATTGCCCCATATAGAGTGTGTTTGTGTGAGTGCCCAGAGATAGATTGGCACCCTGTCCTGGGTGTAATTGCCCAGTGCCCGAGACGTTATCCCCTGGATGGGCATGGGGAACCTTCCCCCCGCGACCCTAATATAGGATAAAGCGGAAGATAATGGATGGATGGTCAGTACTAACGTAATGAAAGTTCGGAGACATTCAATAGTTTGCTTATTTATTTATTTACCTTTAAGTATCTCAAATTTAAATAGCAATGCTACGTGTGAATATATCTCCCCCGATGGGAGTGGCTGTCTTGAAATGAGGTAGGTACATTTCTCAGCAACAGAAAACACAGGTGCACAACCTCTCCAGACGTCAACGGTCAGATGTTCGCTGTCTCGGCGGGGAACCAAGTGTCCAACGCCACTGAACACTGAATAGACCTCACCCAGGTCTTAGTGTGGGCTTTGTGTTACTGTGGCATAAACACGCCTCACAATTCTCGACTGTGGTGGGATACTAAGAGCACAGAGTACTAATGCCGTCATAATGTTGCTTTAAGAAATAGATTATACAAATAGATCGGGACTATTTTCTACATGTAAGCTCAGGAAAGCCCTCCTCCATGGAGACCCTGAAGCCTGCAGCTGTTGAGAGGTGAGCTAATTGTGCTGGAGAGATTTTAAATGGTTGATAATTCCAAGCGACTGGGGACGGGAGTGCGGTGCCGAAGCGAAGCCCCCCTGCAGTGTGAAACAGGCTGTTCTATTTCATCCGGCACATGTAGACTCGAAGCAGTCATCTTTGTATGGAAATGGGAAGCAAATTACCTGTGAAGAAAGGACAGTAATTTGGGCTGCCTGGCACCGAGCCTTCCAGCTTCCACCAGACAGAATCGCTTACTGATATGTCTGCATGGCATGCCTTTCCACTCGGATGGACAAGGGGCCTTCATTTAGGCACTCTGAGACCGCCTCTGCCATCCCGGCACATTTTTGTTCATTTGAGATAATCGCTCTCAGAGTGACACCAGTTGCCCCCCACCCCACCCCCTCGCCACACACACACCTGGGCGGCAGCATCCAGTTGCCCGCTCATAGCCGGATCATCGTTTATGTCAGGCAAGCTAAATGAGTCTAATGGGCTGAGCGGCGCTCCTTCACCCCCGGCCTTAATAGGCTTTATTTACCGCTGCCTCTGTGAGGGCCATATTATCGGAGAACAGCCAAAAGACAGCCTTTCCGCTCATGCGCAACCACATCGTCCTCATGCTGCGCCGGCGTTCCTGGGTTCATTGTGCCCCCCACAGGACAGTCACGAGAACTTGCAGGATCCGGGGCCTTGTGTTTTCAAGATTTTATAGTGATAGAGGAGTAAAGGTCATGTTGCACAGCCGGAGGCAACTCCACAAACTAATGTCTTTGTGTTTGTTTGGCTTTTTTCCCCCTTTAACAACACCGCCTTCTATTATGGGGCATGGAAATTTTCCTAAATCAGTCATCAATCAAAAGTATGGTAGCATGCGCACACACACAAACACAACACACACACACACACACACACACACACACACACATCAGCACATTATACTGCAGTTACTATTTCTGAGTTGTGGTCAGTACTAGGGCGGCACAGTGGCTTAGTGGTTAGCATGTTCTCCTCTCAGCACTAGGGATTCCCGGTTCGAATCCCCATCTGGGTGGAGTTTCTATGTGCTCCCTTTGTCCTCGTGGGTTTCCTCCGGGTTCTCCAGTTTCCTCCCACAGTCCAAAAACATGGATCAAGTCAATTGAGTTCTCCAAATTGCCCCATATGGAGTGTGTCTGTGTGAGTGAGTGTGTGCCCAGCGATAGATTGGCGCCCTGTCCTGGGTGTAATTGCCCAGCGCCCGAGACGTTCTCCCCTGGATGGGCATGGGGAACCCCCCCGCGACCCTAATATAGGATACAGCGGAAGATAATGGATGGATGGATGGATGAATGGTCAGTACTAATGTAATGAAAGTTCGGAGACATTTAAAACTTTACTTATTTATTTATTTACCTTTAAGTATCTCAAATTTATCTAACAGTGTTCAAACTGTGGGAGTGGAACCCACTCAGACCCCACTCGTACATCAGGCCCAGGACCTTCTTGTTTAAAGGCAAGAACACCAACTAATAACTGATGGAAAACAAGTGTAGAAACGAGGAGGTGGACTTTATGGTACCCACACATATCCCAGTGTGGCAAAACATACTGGAGCCTATCCCTAATCACTGGGTCAGCACCCTCCACTCCAACACATGCCCATCGATCCATCTTCTTTCTATACTGGGGTTATCAGGCGCTGGGCAGACACACCCAGGACAGGTCACCAATCCATCGTTAGACACACACACACTATATAGAGGCAATTTAGAGCAGCCAATTTATCCATGTTTTTGGACTGTGGGAGGAAACCAGAGAATCTGAAGGAAACCTATGTGGACATAAGGAGAATATGGAAACTCCACCCCAATCGAGATACGAGCCTGGATTCCCAGCACTGAGAGATGGACATGCTAAGATTTCCAGATAGCATTCCAATGTGGGGAGAACATACAAAACCCCAATAAGAAGCACCTAGCTCCTGCGTGGGAATCATATCGAGGATGTTGAGCTACATGTTTATAGCTGTCTAAGTTATGAATCAAGATCTAGATTTTTATTTTCACTGCTGTATGGGTTATGTAAGTCACAATCATCTGTCGTACAAAGTTCTATCAGCGTTCTATAAACGTTGTCTCCTCATGACAACGATGACCTTCTTCTCTAATGAGTAGTAATCCTGCAGGACTGTAGGGTGATGGCTGTGTAGGGTTCACATCCCTCAGTCCAGCCAGAGAGGGTACTGCAGAAACACACCACACCAACGTGCACAAGAAAGCACATGGCTCTTCCTGAAATGCCCCACCCATCCCTGGGATAATTGCCCTTGCCACAGTTTGCGCTAGCAGGGAGTCTGTGCTGCGTATTTACATTCTCCACCTCTGGCTCACGTTCAGCACACTGTAATTAACCGGTTGAGTGCAGCAGCATGGACGCACTGCGCTTCCCATTCTCAGTGAAGATAAGCTCCTCCCACTACAAAACCACCAACAGAAATGGAGAACCCTGTAACCGGCGCACTGCAATGGGAGGGATGAAGGTAGAAAACGTTGCAGGTAGTGAATGATAATTAGGTATAATTAAGATTAAAACAAGGATCTAATATAAATTCTTAGGTGTATATGTGTGTGTATATATATATATATATATATATATATATATATATATATATATATATATATATATATATATATATATATATATATTGAGTGTGTCTGAGTGTAGTTTGTTTTAAAAGACAAAGTAAAATACGTAAATAATGTTTTTTTTTGTGGTTGTAAGGTTATTGTATTTTTCCAATAAAAATATTTGAGGAGAAATATTGGCATGGTTGTTGGTGTCGAATGGTCTGGTTTGCATATTAATAAACCTATTTAGATATAATATCTTGGGGTATCTCTGTCCAAACTTTTTTAAATATGCTGCCAGCATCAGTTTTCAAATTTGTTTGTAGTACGACGCAGGCGCAACAGCAATTACCTCCGAGAGTGCGCCCTCTACAGGAAATCAATAAAAGAACCAGTGTGATTATCGATCCGGCCCGGCCCTAAGCTACTGAGCCGACCGTGATGAGCCCATGTCCTCCCCAGACGCTCCGGTGGAATGGAAGCGGGTCGTTGCATCATTCAAGCCAATGGGAAGCGAGCATGGACGGCCCCGGCTCCCGTCACATTAGGCAGTTCGCTAGTGTATTCCCGCTCGAGGCCCGCTTCTTTTTATAGCAGGTCCCATCGAGACTTACAGCCTTCTGAACGGATGGGGAGCGAAGTGGCGCTGTGCGTTCCCCGCGTTCTCCATCATGCATGGCCAGATAAAAACGGCAGGTGTTTGGAAACCAACGTAAGCTTAGAATACAGTTACGGATACGGTAGCCGTGCATTGCAACATGCATGCAGAATGAGCGCAGTATAGACAGAAATGCTCAATGTCGATCTGAAGATCCATCCATCCATCCATTATCTTCCGCTTTATCCTATATTAGGGTCGCGGGGGGGTTCCCCATGCCCATCCAGGGGAGAACGTTTCGGGCAGATACACCCAGGACAGGATGCCAATCTATCGCTGGGCACACACTCAAACACACAAACACACTCTACATGGGGCTCATGACTCAATTGACTTGATCCATGTTTTTGGACTGTGGGAGGAAACCGGAGAACCTGGAGGAAACCCACGCGGACACGGAGAGAACACGGAAACTCCACCCAGATGGGGATTTGTACTGAAATATATCTCCACCACTATAGACAGTGTCACCGCCCAGAAACAGATCACCATGTACCACAACCAGAAACCCTGGATGAATCGAGATGTTCGCCTACTGCTGAAGGCCCGTAACATCACCTTCAGGTCAGGTGATACAGAGGCTTACAGTACAGCCAGGGCTGAGGTAGAAGGTAGAAGAACACTTCTCCAACTCCAACCCCCGACGCATGTGGCAAGGACTTCAGATCATCACTGATTACAAGACCATCAACCCCTCCCCTATCTCCTCTGATGTCTCCTTCCTTGATGAGCTTAACAATTTTATGCTCGGTTTGAGACAGGGAACCTGACAACTGCAACCAAGACAAACGTGTCTGCAGATCATCAACCACTGACTCTTTCTGCCACTGATGTAAGAATGGTGTTGAGCAGGATAAAAATCCACAAGGCTGCAGGTCCTGATGGCATCCCTGGGCGTATTTTCAGAGTGTGTTCTGGAGAGCTGGCAGGAGTGCTGACGGACATATTCAATCTATCCTTGGCCTGTGCTGTGGTACCGAGCTGCTTTAAGACAACCTCCATTGTTCCAATACCCAAAAATTCTAACCCATCAAGACTGAATGATTACCGCCCAGTAGCCCTCACTCCCATCATTACAAAGTGCTTCGAACGGCTGGTCCTAGCACAACTCAAATCTTGTCTCCCTACCACCCTGGACCCCACCAATTTGCATATCGACAGAACAGGAGTACAGAGGATGCAATCGCCATAGAACTGCACTCTGTCCTCTCACACCTGGACAATAAAAACACCTTTGTCAGGATGCTGTTCATAGACTTTAGTTCAGCGTTCAACACAGTCATCCCCTCAAAACTCATCACAAAGCTTACCGACTTAGGCATCAGTCCCCACATGTGCAATTGGTTAATGGACTTCTTAACCAACCGACCCCAATATGTCCCGTTGGATAACCATTGTTCATCTATCATCACCATAAACACAGGTGTTCCACAAGGCTGTGTGTTAAGTCCCTTTCTCTACTCTCTCTTCACCCACGACTGCAAACCTGTCCAATACCGTTATTAAGTTTGCAGATGACACCACGGTGATTGGACTCATCAAAAACTGAGTCCTGAGACAAATTCAGGGGTCGCACGCCGCCCAGCCCGAGCAGCAGGGGCCACACGCCGCCCAGCCTGATGTCCAGGGGCCGCACGCCGCCCAGCCTGATGTCCAGTCCGAGCAGCAGGGGCCGCACGCCGCCCAGCCCGAGCAGCAGGGGCCGCACGCCGCCCAGCCCGAGCAGCAGGGGCATCCGCCTCGCCACGCAGCCAGGGGGCGTCCGCCTCTCCACGCAGCCAAACAAAGGAGCTCATCATGGACTTCAGGAAGAAGGCTGACCAGCACCAACCCATTCATATCAAAGGAACGGCAGTGGAGCGTGTGAACAGCTTCAAGTTCCTAGAAGTACACACCTCTGAGGATCTCAACTGGACGACCGGCTGCTCCAATCTGGTCAAGAAGGCACATCAGTGCCTGTTCTTTCTGAGGACTCTGAGGAAGAACCATCTGTCCTCAGACATTCTGGTGAATTTCTACCGCTGCACCATTGAGAGCATCTTGACCAGCTGCCTTACAGTTTGGTACGGGTCCTGCTCTGTGTCACCAGATCACCACTTCCTGCCATAGAGGACATCTACATGAAGCGGTGTCTGAAAAGGGCTGGAAAAATACTCAAAGAACCCAGTCACCCTGCAAACAGACTCTCTACTCGTCTGCCCTCTGGGAGGCGCTACAAGAGCTTACGAACTAAGACCACTGTCACGAGCACCTGCTCTGTTTGTCACGAGCACCTGCTGCACCTGTCCCTCGTTGTCGGTCCTCATTATCTCACTTGGGTGATTGGTTGGGTTTGTCACATGTTTAGTTGGTTTTCTATTTAATCTGTTTTACCCCTCCATACTGCGCACGTCTTTATTTTGTGGTTCCTATACCCAGTGTTATGTTGTTCGTTTGTTCCCCATTTTTGTTGGTGTCCCTACACCAATTTTTATTAAATTGTACCTTTTGGTTTTTATCCCGGTGTCTTGGACTCTCCTTCCGCGTAAAACCACGGTACGGCGCTGCGCACCTTCTCCGCGTGGGTCGTGTACCGTGGGGGCGTTCGCCGTGGACCGACGCACGTAATTTTCCCCGTGTGGTCGGTACCCGGGAGCGCTCACTAGGCGCGAGCGACTGAACGCAGCCATATCTCCACATTAGCCGCCCCCCTCCCGGGGAAAAACGGACATTCATGACAGAAAGACGTGCCAAACTATCTGGAGAGTTCCGGACACCTGGGGTCACCCACGTGTGTTGAGGACCAGACGCTGAACCACCGCTCCGACCGAGTCCGGGGACCGCCAGCGGCAGAGCCCGGCTTCTGGAGGGCGGCAGTCGTCGAGTCGGGACCGACTGAGGCCGTTCGCCATCGGTCCCGAGCACCAGAGGCCGCCCACTTCGGACTCGGAGCACCAGGAGGTGCATGCCCCAGCCTCGCAGCCAGAGGGCGTTGATCTGCGCTGCGAGAGGACGCGTCTTCGCCGTCAGCTGGGAGCAACCGGCTGGTTCAGCCCGAGGGACTTGTTACCCCCCCCCCCGTTTATTATTTTTGCATGCTTATATTATGGTTATTATTTTTGTTCTTTTTGTTTGGGTCGCTTTCCTTTTTGCGCGACCCTTGGGGTGGGGGTATGTCACGAGCACCTGCTCTGTTTGTCACGAGCACCTGCTGCACCTGTCCCTCGTTGTCGGTCCTCATTATCTCACTTGGGTGATTGGTTGGGTTTGTCACATGTTTAGTTGGTTTTCTATTTAATCTGTTTTACCCCTCCATACTGCGCACGTCTTTATTTTGTGGTTCCTATACCCAGTGTTATGTTGTTCGTTTGTTCCCCATTTTTGTTGGTCTCCCTACACCAATTTTTATTAAATTGTACCTTTTGGTTTTTATCCCGGTGTCTTGGACTCTCCTTCCGCGTAAAACCACGGTACGGCGCTGCGCACCTTCTCCGCGTGGGTCGTGTACCGTGGGGGCGTTCGCCGTGGACCGACGCACGTAATTTTCCCCGCGTGGTCGGTACCTGGGAGCGCTCACTAGGCGCGAGCGGCTGAACGCAGCCATATCTCCACGTTAGCCGCCCCCCTCCCGGGGAAAAACGGACATTCATGACAACCACTAGGTACCGGAACAGCTTTTTCCCCACAGCTGTCACACTCCTGAACTCTGCCTCCTGATATCTGGACTATATTGATACACATCAATAATATATGGACTTTAACATCACTTACCAGCTCTCTCATATGTTAAATATATTGACCACTACTGAACATAATGTTAAATATTCTGACCACTTTTGTACATAATGTCTGTGTGTAACAGGTGCCTAGGGCACCTGTTTTTCTGTTCTTTTGTTTTTCGGTTTCTGTTCTTCTGTGTCCTTGTTGTGAGTTAATTAGCTGTCATTCCGGGTGGTTTTAGTTAATTAGCTCCTCAGTTTCATTGGTTTGTTTGGTGCACGTGGTCGGATGTGTTTGTGTATTTATTTCCTGTGTTCCCCGTCCTCCGTGCACGTCTTATTTTATGTTCACTCGTTTAGTGTACCTGTGTGTTTGGTGTCTTTACACCTTAATAAAACTGGGTTCCTGCTACCTGCGTGCCTGGCTCCCTTCTGCACGTTAAAGCGCTGCGGCTCTGCGCCTCATCTGCGCAGCCGCTCTTAGCCCAAAGTAGGTTTTGTTTAAATTTTTCTGCTCGTGCTCCGACGTGTCCGCGAGAGCACCGATATGCGTAGCCCGCCGTCCCGGAGCCGTAAGAACGGCTCGAACAGCATGATGTCGGAGTGTGGCGACTCCGATGATGAGTGGATGAGGAGGTACGGGTATGAGGCGCTTTGCGCGGAGGATGGTCTCGACCTGGTCGAGGTATCCGATGATGAGGCGGGCGAGTCATACCTGTATGGACATATTCTGCCCATACGCACACTCCTCATATCTGAGTTTGTAAAAGCCCCTGTGGCGAGATCCGGATGCAGAGCGAGCCGCCGACGCGGAGGCAAGACGCAGCGTGCGCACGGTGCAGGACCGCGCCATGTCTGGGTCGCACTGCGAGGGGGCGTTACTGGAGCCGGCGCTCGAGTGTGGTAGTGTGGATGCATGTAGCGTGAGTGTGGTGTGTCCCCCTGTCCCATCTGTCCAGTCCGTCTTCCCTGTGTCATATGAGTTCGTGTCTTTGTCGTTGGGCATTGCGGTGAGGGTGTACCTCTATTGTGTGCAGGATGGCGATCCCGAGGTGGAGGTTCACCCAGCGTGCGTGCCCGCCGAGGTCCACCTGGCGTGCGTGCCCGCCGAGATTCACCCGGCGTGCGTGCCCGCCGAGGTCCACCCGGCGTGCGTGCCCGCCGAGGTCCACCCAGCGTGCGTGCCCGCCGAGGTCCAGCCTGCGTGCGTGCCCGCCGAGGTCCAGCCAGCATGCGTGCCCGCCGAGGTCCTGCCAGCGTGCGAACCTGCCGAGGTCCAGCCAGCGTGCGAATCCGCCGAGGCCCCTCCTGCGAGCGTTCCCGCCAAGGTCAAGCCAGCGGGCGTTCCTGCCACAGACCCGCAAGCATGCACATCTGTTGTGATCCCTGCGCCGCACGCCACCCACCCCGATGTCCAGGGTCCGCACGCCGCCCAGCCCGAGCCGCAGGGGCCACACGCCGCTCAGCCCGAGCGGCAGGGGTCGCACGCCGCCCAGCCCGAGCAGCAGGGGCCGCACGCCGCCCAGCCTGATGTCCAGGGGCCGCACGCCGCCCAGCCCGATGTCCAGTCCGAGCAGCAGGGGCCGCACGCCGCCCAGCCCGAGCAGCAGGGGCGTCCGCCTCGCCACGCAGCCAGGGGGCGTCCGCCTCTCCACGCAGCCAGAGGGCGTCCGCCTTGCCACGCAGCCAGAGGGCACCCGCCTCGCCACACAGCCAGAGGGCGTCCGCCTCGCCACGCAGCCAGAAGGCGTGGCCCACGGCGCCTGCCAGACCACGCGGTCGGCGGGCGTGATCCACTCCTGATCCGCCGAGGGCGCCCACCTGACCTCGCAGCCAGAGGGCGTCTTCAACTCCACGCTCGCAGAAGGTGCTCCTCCTGTTTTTCTGTTCTTTTGTTTTTCGGTTTCTGTTCTTCTGTGTCCTTGTTGTGAGTTAATTAGCTGTCATTCCGGGTGGTTTTAGTTAATTAGCTCCTCAGTTTCATTGGTTTGTTTGGTGCACATGGTCGGATGTGTTTGTGTATTTATTTCCTGTGTTCCCCGTCCTCCGTGCACGTCTTATTTTATGTTCACTCGTTTAGTGTACCTGTGTGTTTGGTGTCTTTACACCTGAATAAAACTGGGTTCCTGCTACCTGCGTGCCTGGCTCCCTTCTGCACGTCAAAGCGCTGCGGCTCTGCGCCTCATCTGCGCAGCCGCTCTTAGCCCAAGGTAGGCGAGTGTAACACTGTGCAATAAGTAACATACCCACATTATTTAGTTATTTTTATTGTTTATACCACTCAGTGTGTGTATATATATAGTCTGTACATGTTCATAGCTTGTATATTTCATATTTATATCTGCTCATAGTCTGTACATGTCCATAGCTTGTATATTTCATATTTATAATCTGTTTATAGTCTGTACATTCATATTTGTATATTCAACTCAACAAATTACCACTTTGTAATACATATGTATATATATATATATATTGTCACAGGTGCCTTCCAAGTCTGAGCACCAGGGCATAGCCCAGGCACCGGGGGCCGCCCGTCGCCGTTTCATGAGCGTCAGAGGCCGTTCGCCGCCGATCCCGAGCACCAGGGGCCGCCCATCGCCGACTCCGAGCACCAGGGTCCTCCCGCCGCAGGCTCCGAGCACCAGGGGCGCTCTCCCCACCTCGCAGCTAGAGGACGCCGATCCATGCCCCGCAGCGAGATGGCGTGCTCCACACTGTCAGCAGGGGGCGTCCATCACGCCTCATCTCCAGAGGGACCCCCCCCACTTCTCCGCGAGAACTTTTTTTATTTATCTATTCATATATTTATTTATTTTATTTTTATTATTATTATTTTTTTTTTTTTTTCTCTCCTTCTGGGTCGCTTCCCCCTTTTGCGCGACCCTTGGGGTGGGGGTATGTCACAGGTGCCTGGGGCACCTGTCCCTCATTTGTGTTATTCATTGTCTCCGTTGGGTGATTGGTTTAGTTTGTGCACGTGACTGGGTGTGTTTTGTATTTAGTTTCTGTCTTCCATTTTCACGATGCACGTCTTTGTTTATGGTATTACCCAGGTGTTAGTCCGTTTGTTTTGTCCCCCCTTTCTGTTGGTGTCCCTACACCATTTTTAATAATAAATCCGTTTTGTTTTTATAACCGGTGTTCTCTGGACTCTCCTTCCGTGCTCAACCACGGTACAACGCTGCGCACTATCCCCGCGTAGGTTGTATCCGTGGGAGTGTTTTGTCTGACGGACCGGCGTACGCATTTTTCCCCGCGTAGCCGGTTCCAAGGAAACGCTCATCAGGCGCAAGCGTTGTACGCAGTTTTTCCCGCGTAGCCGATTCCCGGGGAAGACAAAGGGATCTCTAACATATATATATATATCTGCTAAAGCACTTCTGGATGGATGCAAACTGCATTTCGTTGTTTATAATGAGCAATGACAATAAAGTTGAATTCTATTCTATTCTATTCTAGTGCTGAGAGACGAACGTGCTAACCACTAAGCCACCGTGCCGCTGATCTGAAGATCCACTAGCTGATTTTACAGCTCGACGTTGTGAACGTAACTGGGTTCTGATGCACCAGTACAGGTGTAACCACCTACATGTACATCTACACCATCTTGCACGCATCACCGGACGCAAACCGTGTTACAGCATAGCAGTGGAAACCCAAAAATACACGCTAAACAAAAAGAGTTAAGAAATAAAATACATCTTTGTAATTCGTGTCAAGTTAAGCCGCTATACATTACAGAAAAAAACGCCTTTTAGGTTCACCATCCTGGAGTTCCCAGTGGGAATTTCCACTCAAATGAGTCTCCAGAACAGTTAAGAGTGAAAGTCATTTATCTTATTTCCTCCCATTTTTAACAACCGGTTGGTGTCTGATATTTAGGACCCATCATACCCACCGAAGCCATTCTGCGAAATCAATTAAAAGCCTACAGACAGAAGCAGTGGGGGAAACTTTTCTGCTGTATGAAGCCCTCATTCAGTGGGGTGCTTTGCTAATGCCGGTTCTAAATGAGGACGCTTGTCACAAGTCGGGCTGTAAATCCGTTACTAATTCGTCCCCTGACATTAGCCTCCCAGGATATTTCGAACCCCTTTTTTTTATAATGGAGCCAATCATGAAGCTTCTAAAACAGGGGCTCGATAATCCCCCGTCGACAGCGAATCAAAGCCGCCACCGCCGCCGCATCCTCCTTTTTCTAAATGAGCATCCATTTAAACGACCCCATTTCTGTTCGGACCAGGAAGTGTTGGGCTTTGTCGCGGTGATACGGGGGACCGGCGTCGACCGACTGATCTGATTGGCTGCGTGCCGTCCGATCCATTCCATAATTCAATTTGAATCGTGACCGACAAGGAAATCAAGGCTAATTTCTCGTTAATGAGAAATTAAATGATGAATGCGCACAATGTGCACGCTCGAACTGGGGGGGAAGGTGGGGGTGATCTGCGTTTCATCCGTGCTGCATAATGAAGGGATTTTTATTCATGATGTTCACAGCAGATGCTCTCGAACGACGGTCGGCTGCCGGATTGAGGGTTCTGTGTGTGCGGCTGGAGCCGGATTCTATCCAGATGCTCTTAGCTGGATGTCGGACGCGAGGTCACGCCGAGGAGGCGCTTTACTCTGTCGGGAAGCCATGGAGCCAGTTCTGTCTAAAGCAGCGGTAGCTAATCAGCTCATCACGTGGGCAACATCACATGTTTTGGGGAAACGAACCCCAAAGGAGCAAGAGAGGAGCGTTGGAAGCAAGAGACAAAAGTAGAGACTATAAAAACTATATACATATATACATCCATTATCTTCCGCTTTATTCTCTACTAGAGTCGCGGTGGGGTTCCCCATGCCCATCCAGGAGAGAACGTTCTGGGCGTTGGGCAGATACACCCAGGACAGAGCGCCATTCCATCACTGGGTACACACTCACTCACGCAGACACATTCTACATGGGGCAATTTGAAGAATTCAATTGACCTTGGTCCATGTTTTTGGACTGTGGCAGGAACCTGGAGAACCCACTCGGACACGGGGAGAACATGAAAACTCCTCCTAGATTGGGAGTTACATTTATATATATTTATTTTGCAGGTAAACATCTCCATCTGTGAGTTAATGCCTGCAATGGAGCTGCAGCAGAAAGCTGGAGGGTCAGAACACTAATCAATGTTCTGACCCTCTTGACACCCGCAGTGAGAGGAACCTTCAATAGTACACACAATGCTAAATTTATGTATATATGTATATATATATATATATATATATATATATATATATATATATATATATATATATATACTGTATATATATATATATATATATATATATATATATATATAAAACATATAAATGGCGACTGAACTAAAGGGAGCAGGATGGCCGGTACCAACCCATCCTCTACTGTAGACGACAGTACCCCATGGAGCATGCACCCCTCCAAGAATCCATCCATCCTTTATCTTCCACCGCATTTATTCTTATTTTGTCAAAACACAGTAAAAAGTAAGGGAAAGTGTAGAGAGTGCACTAAGTTTGAGACAAAAGAAAATGCTATAAGTGAAGTAGAGCTTTAAGGACGTATTTGTGTTTGAGGCGAAGGGGACGAGCATGTGGGCGGTGAAGCCGCAGGAAAAAAAAAGAAAAACGCAGCCGTGTGTTTCCGTGGCCTTAATTGCCTGCAGTCAGGAGGAATCTAAATCTTGTCAGCTAAAGTGATTGAAGGCTGGAGTGGACAAGGCTTCAAGGGCAGAGACGAGCAGCCTGCCAGCCACCACAATCCCCAATCAACACGAGCGGGCGGCGGGAGATCTGTGATACTGCGGCAGATAAACAGCTCAGGAAGAACCCGTCTGTTCTCCTGTCAGCCCGCCGGATCGAGCGGCGGTTAAGTCCCGGCCATGCGCCTACGGCGTCTCCTCTGATATATAAATCTTCTCGGAAAAAAAGACGAGAGGACGAAGCGTGGGCTATCTATCCGGACATGGTTAATGGGCACACGGGAATCTGAGATCTTTGATGATCGAGAGCTGATGGACAAGGTGAAAGGTCTGAAGATGTTTTCAATGAAGGGTGAAGTACTGACTTCATGGTGTGGACAGCAATCAACATCCACAGTATACAAAGAACAACATACGACAGGGCATACCTCAGCTGGTTGAGATCCTATAGGGAAACTATGTGGATCTAGAACATGGGAACACATTGATTTGACTGACTGCATACTTTTGGTCATACAGGGTCTGAATATTGATGCATTTCCGGTTCCGTCTATTTGCTGAAAACACGCTGGCCCTCACTTCTTTCCGTTTTTCATCGGCGTTCATATCTTTCCCTCTGTTTCCTCAAAATCAATCACGCCTACTACTGGTTTTAAATAGTGCTATTTGCCACCTCCCAGCCGTCGGTCTTGTTGGTAGTAAATGGATTAGCATTGTGTGTACTATTGAAGGTTCCTCTCGCCGCGGGTGTCAGGTGGGTTGCTCATTGATTAGTGTTCTGACCCCGTGCTTTCTGCTGCAGCTCCATTGCAGGCATTAACTCACACAGGAAGATGTTCACCTGCAAAATTTGTAACGGAAGAAAAAATACGGGCATGCTGATCTTTTTATTTCCCCATCCAAAGGGGGCATTTCATTTTTTAAAAGTAAATACGCTATGTTGACATAAGTATTCAGGCACCCATCAGATCAGATCAGAGTTCAGGTGTTTACCACCATGCGTTAAAAAACAAGCACCTAGACATGCAGACTGCTACCAACATTACTGAAAACAGGGTCTCTCTCAGGAGCTGAGTGAATATCAGCGTGATCCTGGGGTCGGAAGCAACCTGTGCAACAAGTCTGGTGAAATATAGCCACTACTACATGTTCAGGTCAAGTCTCAGTGATGTTCCACGAATAGGAAGCGACCGGGATCCACAGCAACCCAGAACACAGCAGGTCCTTTACAGTATGATGATGTCATAGTGCACAAAGGTCATCGTTCCACAGACTATCTCTACAGACTTCCACGTCTACTTTGGATTAAGTCAAAAACAGTGAGTGGATTGCTTGATGAAATCTGATTCTATTGGGAATGGATGCAGTGGTGTAAAGCACACAGTCACTGAACTCTTGAGCGGTGGAGACATGTGTGGAGAACCACGCTTCTCCATCTCCCATTCTGACAGAGGAGTCTGGGTTTGACAGTTGTGGGGTAAATGGGACTTGACATGGTACATTGTGCCAAGCAAAAAGTTTGGCGAAGGGGGGATTATGGGTTAGGAAAATGGGCTCAGACCTCTTACCTCCACACCCCCTTGTAAGAACAGTTTGGGGATGACACCTTTTGTACCACATGACTGCACACTGTCACGTCTATAAAGACATCAACAGACATCAGTGTCTGACCTTCATCCAACATCAGTGTCTGACCTCATAAAGACACCAAACCATGTTCTCTCAGCCCTGAACCATGGAAAGCTTTCTATTAGAACTGTTCACAGACCAGTGCACATGACCTTGTACTATATAGCACTCAACGCATCCCTGGAACTAAAGGGTGTAGCCCAACGGCGATGAGGTGCTCATTAGGTCTCAGTTGTAGATGGAATATCTTCCTAATGACTGAATATCTGAATTAAAGGTTATATGGTGGCTGGAAGGTGTGGATGTTACAGAGTCATGTACAAAAGGGAGCTAAGTGAACATCAGTGTCACTGGTGACCAGTGGGCTCTTCTGGCTTAAAGTGATGTCATTAACATACCCCCCCCAACGCATCGTCCTCTGTGAGCAGAAATCTGTCTGCTTATAATCGTCAATCTGACAACGAACCCAGATTTAATGGACGTAATTGGACAGCTCCGTCCCTGGAGACGGCAGAGTGGTGCGCCGTGGCTTTAAACATCTGGGTCGGTCGTCATGAGCCATGTCTTTTCTTCCTGATGGCAACATTTGCTCACAAAGCGAAAGCATGGCACTTGAAACAATGACTTACGGTGTTAACCGACAGGCAGCATCCACCCGCTGTACAGGGCAAAAGTATGTGGTCGTCTTTTCTAGTATTTCAATTGAGACCGGTCACGTTATTCGAGAGACGAGTCACGAAACTGTCAGTCAAATACATTCTAGATCATTTCATTTCAATTTTGAAATGGTTCCACACATTCTACTGTTTCACTTCCACACCTCCCCACCAGGCACGGTCCGTTACTCTACGCCCCTGCCATGGCTTATTGTTAAACTGCCATGCCAATCCATGCAACCCATGTAGAACTGGCAGGTGCCACATGTCACGATCGGGGCGCGCTGTCCGGAAGATGGCGGCGCAGCACGGTGCGGTGTAGAAATATCGAGCCAGGCGACCAAGTAAGCGAACAAAAAGCGTTTTATTAGCTTTGTACAGCGGGAACGCCACTGAAGGTGCCGAGAGCAAAAATACCAAAACAAAACGACACAGCGGGAACGCCGCTGAAGACACGACGAAACGTGCCGAGGATCAAAATACAAAATAAAGCAAACCGCGGAAAAGCCGCAGAATGCACGGCGAGACGAGCCGCGAACGAAATAAATAAATGAACATAACCCACACTGAAAACCCGACGTGGCAATCGAGCGTATGCACACTATCGTGTACACTCATTAATGCTGACCTGCTGACTACTGCGCCTGCGTGCTTCAAATGCAGTCAGCAGGTCGCACGTGATCAGGTAGGACCCAATCCCTGCTCAAGGGGGTGGGCCCTACCTACGGAAGCCCCAAACGGTCAAAACCCGACACACGGGAGACAGGGAGGAGGGGCCAACCCTCCCAACCTGACACCACATGAACCAATCCAACCTGCTTGAGAACCAAACCCAAGACCTTCTTGGTGTAGAACACGAGAGCCAACTCTTGCACCACCCCATAGACGTCAACGTTAACATACCCCCATTGCATTTGTACAGAGAATGCAGATAACATAGACTACACTACACGGTGGGTTCTCCATTCACAGTCAAATGGAGAACCTCATGGACCAGTGCATTGATTTAAAGTAGCTGCACCGCTCAAATAGGAACCTGCCAAAGTCAGAGCGCCACCCTAAAAGGAACGGGGAATAAGACGGGAATAAAGATTGGTTTATTGGCATTGACCAATTGGCCAAAACATACACAGGAATAATTAAGAGAATGATTACTCATTTTTTGCGCATACACATACTTTCCGTTGTTACAAATAGCAAAGACACATGGACATGCCCCACATCGAGCTGCATGGTGTGTGGTTAACGGCTCGCTAAAAATAAATAAAAGTGGGGCTTGTAGATTTATAGTCTATCAATCCCACATTGGTTACTCAGAACCCCAGTGAACTCCGACACACAGAACCAACCAGACGTCGTATCTGACATATAATTTAGCACAATGCTATCTTAGTTTAAATTAAAGCTAATAAGACACTTTTATAGAGACGGCCCACTACGGACCGAGGAGGTGTTGTTATGACCTGAACTTTATGGTCCAGAACTAAAGCAGAGCCTCTGGGTTTTTACAGTGCGCACTAAAACCCGGCCCGTATATCAGGCTCATGTCGCGAGCGCAACGAGTCCCCCGAGCGCCAAGGAGCCGCCCGCTAATGAGATAATTCACTGCTAATGGCCTCGCCTTTATTTGAAGGTGTCGCTTTGACTGACGTCCTGAGAAAAGCCACTCCACTCTCCTCCTCGAGACGCTTTTTTTTACCGCTCTCTGCAGCTGGGGGCGACGGCTGCCCTTCCCACATGCTGCCGAGTTCATCGCAGAGATAATGTTCTCTCCGCCTTGAAGGTGAAGCTCCAGGAGCTCGGAATGAAAAGCGGTATAAACTTAATTTAACTGCATCGTAAATGATCGCAGGGCGGCACATTGGCTTAGTGGTTAGCATGTTCTCCTCTCAGCGCTGGGATTGAATCCCAATCTGGGTGGAGTTTGCATGTTCTCCCCGTGTCCATGTGGGTTTCCTCCGGATTCTCCGGTTTCCTCCCACAGTCCAAAAAAAACTTGATCCATGGATCAAGTCAATTGAGTTCTCCAAAATTGCCCCATATAGAGTGTGTCTGTGTGAGTGAGTGTAAGTATCCCCAGCGATGGGTTGGCATTCTGTCTTGGGTGTATCCGCCCAGCGCCCAAAACGTTCTCCCCTGGATGGGCATGGGGAACCCCCTGCGACCCTAATAGAGGATTAAGCAGTCAAGATAACGCCATAAGAATCAAACTCCCACCCAGAGAGACTCCGGAAGCTCTGTGAATTACAGAGAAACCCAATTGAGCACTCTTCGTCCTCCCCGTTCCTCCATCTTCCTCTCCGAAAATTCTCCCTTCCATCCTCATTATACCTCTGCAGCCCAACAACGACTGTCACTCTGGTCTCGCATGGTCAAAAATAAAGCGCCTGATGTTTTCCTTTTCCTTTTTCTTCCACACGCCACAAAGTTTCTGCTCAGACGTCTTCATTACTTCCAGCAGACTGTGCGAGTGTCTATGTGAGAGGATGGGAGACGCTGACAGTTATGGAGATTCGCCCATATATTCGAGTCGCACGAAGGTATGAAAGCACATCCTGGAAATCGGACCCTAAAATAAATGCAGCGTTCCTCTACGGATGTGGTTACGGCATCGGTACGACAAACTTTGCCGGGAGTCGGTGGACCATCACGTCGCCCGGCCAAGAGGAAAGTCCCACTTTTCTGTCGGGGCTTCGCCGGCGCCTAGAGAAGTTCCCGAGTCGGCCCCGGTCCGCACATTCGGTTGAAATTTTAATTAGCGTCGGGCCGCGGTTCGGGTCACTGGTGAGCTCGATATTTAATTAAACTGCTATTGCTTTGTGCCGCCCCTCCTCCCTGACACGCGCCTCTCCCTCGGCGCCTCACCAACCCGAATGCTTCTTCATTAATCAGGGCAGGGCTTTTAATGAGCGACTCTGTAAACGTCACTCAGACGTGCTTTATTTACTCCAGAGGAACAGTGTGTACATCCAGTATCGAGTTTCGGGGAAGCCACTCACGTCTTGATCACTGCTTTGGGACGTTAGACACTTTCCCTTGTTTGTGATGTAACAGCCTGCCTCACCCACATGTCGGGGGTCCATCAGAAACGGAGGTCATGATCGTTCCTGCAATCCTCATCACTCCTGATCCAATGGGTCCAGAATCAAACAACTCGGTTCCTAACCTCGTTTTACAATCGCCATGCAGCTAGAAAGAAGTTATCGGTTTCTAACATCAATTGTTCCTTCATGAACCATTTGAGCAGGTCACCTAACTACAACTCCAAGTCCTCATCCTCAGCTACTGCAATGCATCTCTTGCTGGTGACCTGTTTTGTAAAACTCCTGAGCACATCCACTCCTTCCACAGGCTCCTGAGGTGGATTTGGGTTCCCCACAGCATCTCGACCCGGTCTGTGCTGCAGCATAAGAACCAGGATTCCCAGCGCTGAGAGGAGAACATGCTAACCACTACTACTATTGTACAATTAAAATAAATTAAAATAATAATCCCAATCTCTCTGGTTCTCTTGGTTCTCAGGTTTTCTCCTACAGTCCAAAAACATGGATTCAAGGTGAATTGGCTGCTCTAAATTGCCCCTATATAGTGTGTTCCCAGCAATGGATTGGCGCTAACCCTAACCCCAACCCTCAGAGAGTAGAGTAAGCGCCATCTGAGGTATGGTTTGTTGTAGAGCGTCAGTTGGTTATGTGTGCTATGCTCACCAGCAAACCATATGCCATAACACTATGTACCCTTGGTTTTATGACATGTATGGATGCCGAAGGCTGTGAATGGTACATGACACACATGGCTTTTATTTGCATTATTTTAATCCTTTATGTAATAAATTGCACCTCAGGTAGAAGCAAGAATTCATCCAGAATGAGACGTTTAATGGGTCTGTGTGTGTTTTTTTTATTTGCACACCAGTGAAAAGAAAAAAACAGGTCATACTCCACTAATGTGCTTTACTTACTCTGCAGTTATTTAACTAGGACGGGGGTTTCTCCAGACCTCCAGCATTAGCTCTTATATAATAAATAAGCCATTATTTTTCCATTAAGGCTAAACTCGGTTTCTTATTCACATAATTTGATCAATATATAATCTTTGGGACCCGCTCGCTCTCTGAAAGTGACTGAAATGCACAAACGGTTTGCTATTAAAAAGCCAGACTAAATGCATTATTGGGTATTATTATTAGAACTGGGATTATAAGCTGCATGGCTGAACTAAAGTAGACACGCTATACCAAATGGGTTTGGGCTTCGAGATTAATTGATTATATACATGGAATGCGGTGACAGAGTGGTGTAGTGGTTAGCAAGTCCACCTCTCAGTGCTGGGAATCCAGGTTCGAATCCCTATCTGGGTGGAGTGTTGGATTGGCACCCTGTCCTGCGTGTATCTGCCTAGCGCCTGAAACGTTCTTCCATTGATGGGCATGGGAAACTTCCCCCACAACCCTGACATAGGATTAAGCAGAAGATGATGGATGGATGGAGGGCGGAACGGTGGCTTAGTGGTTAGCACATTCGCCTCTCAGCGCTAGGGATTCCCGGTTCCAATCCCCATCTGGGTGGAGTTTCCATGTTCTCCCTGTGTCTGCATGGGTTTCCTCTGAGTTCTCCGGTTTCCTCCCACAGTCCAAAAACATTGGACAACAAGTCAATTGAATTCTCAAAACTGCCCCATATAGAGTGTGTCTGTGTGAGTGAGTGAGTGTGTGCCCAGCGATGGATTGGCCCGCTGTCCTGGGTCTATCTGCCCAGTGCCCGAGACATTCTCCCCTGGATGGGCATGGGGAGCCCCACCGCGACACCAATAGAGGATAGAGCAGGAGATAATGAATGAATGAATGAATGATGGATGGAATGCTGGCAGTATATAAACTATATACACAAAAAATTCTAATATATCTTTTTGAATTGATTTTTGATATTGTTTTATTAAATCCTATTGCCATATCTAAATAAAATCATCAGTAGTTAGAGGTGACAAACACACCCATTGGATATTTCCTTAATGACTGGTGTTGCTTCAAGACATGCAGCGGAGCAGATCATAAGGTTGCAGCAGCGACAGGAAGGTGGCGTCGGCGAGCATAATGCATTGTGTACATATCCTGCATGTACATATTTATGTAAATAAAGCTCGGTCTCTTCCTCATTATGCCCCACCATGTTACATACACACATACAGCTTATTAGTGGAACCTCCTGCGAGTGAATTAATGACCTCCTCCATAGAAAGCTTCCTCGCTTTCCTGCTTAGAATGTGATGTCACAACACACAAAGTCCACATAGTTTACAGAGAACCTTCTTTAAGGTTATAAGAGATAAAATGTGCTGGGTATCTACAAACTTCTGGCCATAGAGAAGCTCTGTTTCCAGCAGAGGAGGTCTGAAGGCAGTCGAGCTCATTAAACAAAGGTGGATGTATTATTATCTAATGTAAGTAGGTGTGGGGTTCGGAAGGCGGTCTGCAGGAAGGGGTCTTTAATCTCTGTAAAAAGACCCCAGGGGTGCAGTTCGGCTTAAGCCGCTGCCGTATAGGAGAACAATTTCTTTCCTCCGTGTCAAAATGTCCCGGAAGCCGTCTGGGACTTTAAACGGGTTCTCCTTTATTGTAAAACAATTCCTCCGCTACTCGCCAAGTTCCCAAACTTTTTTTGGAAGCTGCTGGGCTTAGTCAGCTCGAAATGTTGCTGATACATGGCGCGGGGTGAAGTTATTCCGGACCTGAGATCATTTAAGGATCAGAAAATACTTGACGTGACTGTCGGACGGTTGAAGTATCGACCGCTCCTCCTCGTGGGGTTGTAAGTGATAAATGAATGCACGAGCCTCACCCCTGTGTGTGCTCACCTACGGCGCCCGAACCTCCTCCGCAGACGATGCTCGGTCCCGACGGACATCAGCATCAGCAGCTGAACGTGGAGCTGAACACCGCTCGGTGATTGGTGCATTATGAGCCGTGTGCAAAGGCTTCGCTCAGTGCAGTCGCTCGTTTTTCCGCTAAATTAAACAAACACCGGAAGAAAGCGGCCAAGCCCTCAACTGTTTATAACGCCAGTCCCATAGCGTTAACAACAATCATCCATCCATGAGCTGTATCAACACAGAGGGCGGACGTAGAAGGACTTCGGGAAACATGGATTTCAGAATATTTGGTAATATGTGGGGCAACACACTGGTTAGCATGTTCTTCTCTCAGCGCTAGGGATTCCCGGTTGGAAATCCCAATCCGGGTGGAGTTTCCATGTTCTCCCCATGTCCGCGTGGATTTCCTTCGGGTTCTCCGGTTTCCTCCCACAGTTGAAAAAACATGGATCAAGGTCAATTGAATTCTCCAAATTGCCCCATACAGAGTGTGTTTGTGTGAGTGAGTGTGTGCCCAGCGATAGATTGGCACCCTGTCCTGGGTGTATCTGCCCAGCGCCCGAAACGTTCTCCCTTGGATGGGCATGGGGAACACCCCCCCCCCCATGACCCTAGTAGAGGATAAAGCAGAAGATAATGGATGGATGGTACAATATGGCATGTTGTGGTTTGGCCACGCCCTCTTCTCACTCCATTATCTATTTCCTCCACCCACCATATAGATGGACTTTGTAGTTTTACAATTCCAGACTGTAGTCCATCTGTGTTCTTTGTTGTTGTTAATCCCCTGTTGGTTCTCTGTTCTCTATTGGTCATCACAGAACAGGTGTGATTTGGGTGGTGGATTGTTTATTGTAAGTTCTGCAGTGACACTGATGCTGTGAGGGGGTTTTAGTGCAGCAGTGCTGCTGTAGTTTCATTTAAACAACTTCATTCAACACCTGAATATCAACTGTATCAACTTACAGCTCACATCCAGTGGGGGGCACTTTACTTATAGGTAAATAAACCACAACATATAAGTTACGGAAAATGTCCCAGCGCTGATGCTCAGGAGCACATACCCCTGCAGGGAGGTACAGGATGGCACGTTCATGTCACAGAATGTTCCGCTTTATTAATTTACTGTTTTTCCAACCACAGCTAATCCCTCCCGCCGAATTGTACCGAGTCTGTTCAGCTCCCGTCGACCCCGCCGCAGCGCAGCTCCCATGAAACTCTGCAAGCAGATCTATTTCCAGACCTTTGATTGAAGCACTCAACAAAGGAGGTGGCTGCGCGACGCGAAGGCAAAAGGCACAGAGTGTCGCCCCGGCCCAAATTACCCCAAATTCGACTCCGGGGAGAAAGATCGCAATCAGTCCCACAGTGCATCTTCCAAGAATCGGCAGCTATTCAGGAGCACGACATCTGCATGGGCTCCATGAGCTGCATTTAAAACGAGACACTTGACTGTGGCTCCCTCTCTTTAGGTCCAAACGGGGCGTAATTACCAGGCGCAGGGTTCCGCGTGACGGCGAGGGAAAGCAGAGCTGCTATGTTTGGAGGCGCAGCTGCTGGTGCTTTGTGCGAGTGTCGGGATTTGTTTTGCCACATGCACCGGGGGAAAGGGCAAAAAAAGTGAAGGGGGCACTCAGAGGCCTGATTGGTTTGAACAACCCTCTCCGCCCAAAAACAGGCGAGATGAGTGGAGCACAGTGTTTATTTAGAACTTTATTATTAGAAATGATCTTCCTTTTATCTCGCTCGGTTCTTCGAGGGGTTCTTTTCTATGTGAAGTGTGTGAGTAGGTGGGTGTGTGTGTGTGTGCTGAGTGTGTATGGACTTTTTTTTCTATGGACCTTTGTTTCAATGCATGTTCCTCAGTGTCCTGAGAGCAGATATGATTCAGGTGGTGGATCATCTCAGCTCTGCAGTAACACTGATAGTGATGGTGGTGTTAGTGTCTTATGTGTGTCCTCTCTGTTTCACTGTTAGTCCTCCTTAATGCTTAACCACTCAGAACCAACACGGGACCACCACAGAGCAGATATGATTTGGGTGGTGGATCATCTCAGCTCTGCAGTAACACTGATGGTGGTGATGGTGGTGTTAGTGTGTCTTATGTGTGTCCTCTCTGTTTCACCACATATATTTAACTATCTCTCTCTCTCTCTCGTTCTCTCTTACTAAATGGCTGACTCTCTGTTCCCCTTCTCCCACTATCTCTATTTCTCATACTCTCTCGCTCTCTTTCTCTCTCACTCTCTGTCTCTTCCTCCCTTAATCGCTCTCTCTCTCTCACACAACCTCACAAAAGTTTCCCTCTCTCGCTATTTCACTTACTCTCCCTCTCTCGCCCTCTATCTTTGTTAATTTATCTTTATCTATCTCTCGCATCCTATAACTTTTCTCTTTGTCTCAAACTCCCTCACATTCTCTATTTTTCTGCGTGATGTTTCTATTTCTCTCTCTCTCTCTCTCTCTCTCTCTCTCTTATATATTTATTTATGTATTAACTGTATATATTTCTCTCTCTCTCTCTCTCTCTCTCTCTCTCTCTTCCACTGCCGGCCGGTCGGTCGGTCGGTCATTCTCTCCCTTCATCCATCTTTTCTTTCTGGTTCGAATTTTTGTTTTGGATTTTTTTTTTCTCCAAAGGCAAAAAAAAAGCACCGAGCTGGAAAAACTTACTCGATATAAACTTTGTGGATTGTATTGACTTTTCTATAATGAACTCATCAGAAGCAAAACAGCTCGGCTGAAAAAAACCCCAGCGATTTAGTGCTGAGGTCGTTTCTGGTAAGAAAAAAAAACACAAAGCAGCAAAAGGTCTGGACCACATGAGCACATTTCATATTACGTCGCACACTAAAGGGGCAGCCCGTGTGTTTTTCTGCCTCTAATCTGAAAGATCTCTTTACCGCCGGCCCCCGTGATGGATGTCGGCTGAAACGCGCCCGTCTGTGCCGTTTGATTGCCCCGCGTTTTTTCTCTCCGCCAAAACCGGGGCAATCATGTCGCGAGGGCTCTCGCCATTTTTCATGGAGATAGGCTTTGGATCACCTGGGAAGAAAATAGTACTACTTACCTACCCCCACCTCCCCACCCCCCACCTTCCAGATGAAACTCTATATCAAAGTCTATACATGTGACTAAGCCTTATGTCTTTGTATTATACCGTCCGCAGCTTGTGGCAGCGGCGCGGGTGCTCGGACGTGGTTCAGGTGGAACTGAGGTGAGTGCCACACTGCTACTCACCTGCTACTCTGAGTAGTTATTATTATGTTATCTCTAAGTGCTGGGGATCCGGGTTTGAATCCTGATCTGGGTGGAGTTTGCATGTTCGCCCCATGTCTATATGGGTCTCCACAGTCCAAAAACATGGATTCAAAGTGCATCAGCTGCTCTAAATTGCCCCTACATACAGTGTGTCCATATGGATGGATTGGTGCCATTGGGTGTAACTGCCCAGCACCCAAAACGTCTTTCCCTGGATGTACATAAACCCCCCCCCCCCGCCCACATGCACAACCACGAGAATTAAGTGGAAGATAATGAAATAAGAAACCTTTTGTATAATAGGCTACAGTACAATATAAGTCACCCATGGAACTTTGGTCCAACTAGCCAACTAGGTCCCGGGTTTGAGGCCCGGTTGATGGAGCACAAGTTCTTCCGTCAGGGTCATAAAATACCCAGGTCTGTTAGAAACCAAAGAGCTCTGCTGAAGGAACGAGTATCATAAACAGCCATTACAAGGAAAGAGGCAATAAAGCAATAAGGCAACATCCCATCATGCATGTGCATTTTAAATGCACTAAAGACTATCTAAACAAGCGCCGGTCAGTTCGCACGGCGCCTGCCTCCGTCGCTGTTTCCCTGCGTGTGCAGGCTGCCTCCTCATCCCCTGCTATGATCTTTTACCTTCAGTCTTTTCAGACGTGTGCCGCCTGAACAGAAGCAACGTGGTTCCATAACTGCGCTTTTCATCCCCACAGAGTGCTCATACCTGTTTCACAGCCTGGCACCAAAAGTCTAAATTCACTCTCAAGTTCACGTTTCATGTGCAAATTGTTTCAATTTCATGTCCCGCCGTATATCAGGCTGCTGATGGGGGTATAGGGACGATGCTCAGCCATAAGACAACAACAAAAAAATGTATTCCTAATAAAATCCTTTGGAGTTTTTGACCCCGTTACCATTTTATTAAATCCAACCATGAAAAACGCTCTTCTGCAACTCGTTTTGTTTGAAGGTCAGGACAGAACGAGACTTTATCTCGTATATTAGGACCAATAATTAAGACCACACCGTACATTTTTAAGCATTAATAAGCATCAGTAATAGTCACAGCCACAGCATCTCTGCATCCCATTCGTCCCATTTCGGCCTTAATACTCCACCTGTGCAGATCGAGTGGTAATTAATTCCTAATAAGTGTTAGGATTTGCCTAATTGCTTCCCGTGTCAGGTCCATGCTAAAGCAAAGGTGCTAATAATATACCATCTCTATTCCTCTGTAGGAAAAAAAACTAAGGGTTGCTGCCTTAGCTGATTTTAGGCGTTTAATTAAAAACCGCATGACGTACCGACCGAGTCTTCAGGACATCCCAGCATTCCATATTCCCCCTCTGAGGTTTGGGCTCATGATGATGTCGACCCCTTCGGGGTTAAATTAATTACATCATGTGACCTACTTTGGTCTGGAGGAATAGCGGGTCTGTACGCGGGGTGGGAGGTGTGTGAGTGTGGGGGGGGGGGTTCTGATTTATAATCCAGCTCAATGCAAACTCTGCACTATAGCGCCGTAAGCATGTTTATATAAGGACAGCTCCTTCTGTGATGACGTTAACTTCAAACAGTGTAAATGTTAATGTATGTCGAATTGGTCACAATTTTATTTAACTAACTGACAGCAAAAAATACAAAGCACCAAACAAAACAACATCCGCATCACTCAAATATAAGTTTCCTTTGTGCACAATGACAATAATCACTGTCTCCACCAATTATTGGTACGGCTGCTCGAACCACATAAAGGTGGAGAGACATCTTGTTTAAATAGATGGTTGAATGAGGAGTCTGCATCCCGCTGCAAATACAATCCCAAAACACAGGTCATTTTTAGTGGGTGTCACTGTCTGCCCTAAACAATGATTCAATTTAATTGTTATTATAAAATCAAGCAAAATATTTAAAAAAAAAAAAATTATCTGTATTGTGTTAAATGACTTTATCCTAAATTAATTCTGCTTGTCAAGTATAAAATTTAGTAGAAAATGGTCAATGTAATTAATTAATTAATTAATTTGTTAATAAATTGTAATCGACGATGAACAATTGTGCAAAGTCTCAGCTTAAATGAAATAGCATTTGCAAATTTTTTACCAGACACACAGATGAACAGATGAAGCTGTTATAGGGGTGGGAATAAAGACATCGGACAAGATCAGAGACCAGAAATGCACGCAAAGGAAACGTCATGCTGCTGAGAAGACCAATCAGAGTTGTCCTTGTCGCCTGCAGGCGGCAGGTTAAATGGCTTAAGTACAGCATAACGTGCTGTTTAGTGACATACGAGGTATCTCCAGCCAAAAGTCCGCTTTGCTCACCTGGTATAATCTCCTGTAGTGCTGCGGTGTGGACTCACTGTGTTGTCCTGTATGAAATGTTCTTCTCCGCACCACAGATGAACCCAATGGGGACGTGGGCTTCCTTCAGCAGGATCCAATCCGTCCGTTATGTATCAAGCTCTTTAATTGACGCGGTGTTTCTGATGGCAGAAAGAAGATTGGCGGTGTTAGATTGGCAGACTACTACAAGAGCCTGTTTGGCATCAACAATCATGCCACAGTTAATCATGAGTAATCTAGGACGTATCGCACACATCATTATTAACACACAATGCAGCACTGCTGAGCTCCGGTGGTGCAGTTGTAGGTCACACTCTCGCTCTTTGTACAGAGAGACAGACAATTGACACAGACAAGCCACAAGTGAGAGGCACTACCTCACCTGTTTCCCCCATTCACTGACGGGGTAGGGCAAACACCCCCCCCTAAACCTGCTGTAGCTCTGTATGTATATATGTGTATCCACCACACTCCTGCAGAATGACTGTCTGATTGGATTAAAGGCATTAATCCTGGATGCCAGTGATTCAGAAGCTTTGGATCAGTCAAAACAAATCCCGTTTCTGCCTGACCAAAGCTGCTCTCGCTCTCTCGCCCACGCCGTACCCACCCTCACATCGCCGGCTGCTCATTTCGCCACGTCCTTTGTGTCTAAATAATGAGACGAGTCTCGTCACTTTGAAGTTGGAATTCTCGTCAAAGGAAAAAGGGATCCATCCTGCTTCATATCGCGCCTCCAATTGTCTTCAGAAATATTCGGCCCCCCATCGAATAGACGCTTTAATGACATTAATACACCTTCTGTAGTTGAGTTTCACAACTGAACAGATGCTTTCCTACATAAAACAGCACAGAGACAGAGCACCAGATGAAATTTACTGCATTTAACTGTTGGTTCATCTTTTTAAAAGGGTCAGTCATTGTGACCTGAAGGTCCTCGGTTCGATTCCCGGTCCCACCAAGCACTATGGCTGAAGTGCCCTTAGGCGAGGCACCTGACCCTTATTGTTCCCTGGGTGCCATATTCAAGGCTGCCCACCACTCCAGACAGGTGTACTCACTTAACCAGTGTGTGTATGTGTGTGTGTTTTACTGCACGAATGGGTTAAATGTAGAGGAAAAATTCCTCTGTGTGTACCCACAGTAGCCAAAATAACTCACTTTATCACTTAAAAGCCTGGAACATGTGAATTCATATGTCCACCACATCTACATCCTCATCAAAGAACAACAAGCTGATTGTCTGTTCATCGAATAATATCGAAAGATCCCGTGATAGCTGACGAATTATTCTCCCCTCACACCCACCGGAGTTCTCCTCGGCCCGAACGTGGAGTACAGCTGCTGTATCAGAGCGGGGGTATGAAGTGATCGATCGCTCGGCTGCGCTAATTCAGAAAGAAACATCAGGCTGCCATCTGCAGTGGCGTCTAATTGACATATATTTTTGCGCAAGCAGCAGGGTGAGACAGTGTGCTGACAAAGAGAGCGTCTCACTTCTGCTGCATCATCCTCTTGTTTTTGTATGTGTGTGTGTGTGTGTGTGTGTGTGTGTGTGTGTGTGTGTGAGTGTGTGTGTAGACCCTTGGGAGCCACACAATACAACTCTGCCCATTCTAAATGAGATTCATTGGCTTAATCTAATACTAGAAGTGTTTTTTTTCTTTCCTTGACCAAATTACCCTGATCTAAGTCTCAAGACAATCTCGGGAAGCTTCTGGACTATCAGCGCGCTAAGCGAACTCCATTCTCCAAATCAATTAGTGACTTTCTAGGTCTGGCCTTGTGATGGAACCTGCGTGTAATGGAGAATCCAGGCTAATTAAATTGTCGAGCAAGATTCACGATGAAAAGCAGAGATTCGGGGCTGAAACCGCTCGAGCATCGCGGTCTGGGTTCTTCAGAAAGAGACAGACGACAGAGACACAAACGAAGTGGACTTATAAATAAAATTTTAAATAATATTTTTCTTAAATAAAAACATACAGCATCTCACCTCACTGATAGGTTCATATATATATATTTATATATATATATATATATATATATATATATATATATATATATATATATATATACGGTGGCTTAGTGGTTAGCACGTTCGCCTCTTAGCACTAGGGATTCCCTGTTCGAATCCCCATCTGAGTGGAGTTTCCATGTTCTCCCCGTGTCCGCGTGGGTTTCCTCCGGGTTCTCCGATTTCCTCCCACAGTCCAAAAACATGGATCAAGTCAAGTGTATCTGCCCAGCGCCCGAAACGTTCTCCCCTGGATGGATATGGGGACCCCCCCCCGCGACCCTAATATAGGATAAAGCAGAAGATAATGAATAAATGAATATATATAAAGTCCAAAGTTTGTGTGTGTGTGTGTGTGTGTGTGTGTGTGTGTGTGTGTGTGTATACACACTAATAGCCAAATCTATACAGACACCGATTTTAATGATCTCTAATGAAATTTTGCGCCAACATCATATAGAGATATTTTTTATTTGGTAACAGCTTTTAAAAAGAGCGTCTGTTTCACAGCACACTGTGTAACTGTGCTCACATACCGGCGAAGTGTAAACCTGCCAACCCCACTAATCACCATCGCATTGAATCTGGACGCTGGATGATAGCCAGACCCTCTGGTTCCAGCAGCAGCCCCTGATTTAAGGAATGCACACACACTGTACACATTGTAAATTCGGGTGGAAAGTCCCACAACAACAGGGCTGTCGGTGACACAGGGGCCCCTTCACATTCACACCTATGCTCCCGGAATAGGATGCCATTGTGTGGCGTCTGCATACTTTTGACCATGTACTGTACTTAAAGGGGAATTTCAATCCTGATTTTCTGAACCCTGTTTTCATCTGCAGGCGTGTTTATGCAGAAATCAGCAACTGTACAAAAACAGTACAATCTAATTCTAGGGTGCAATCAGACATGACAAGGTGCACTGTGCGTTTCCGCCTGCGACAGAACCGTAATGTTATTAGAAGTGTTTGACAACATGATGAGGAGCTCTGCAAAGCTGCCTCAAAAAGAAACAGCCCTCTAACAATTTATAGAAGTTGATACACACACATATGTATGTATATATATTCATTCATTCATTATCTTCCGCTTTATCCTATATCAGGGTCATGGTGGGGTTCCCCATGCCCATCCAGAGGAGAACGTCTCGGGCACTGGGCAGATACACCCAGGACAGGGCGCCAATC